>PVJI01009181.1:0-67295 GCA_004026765.1 Micronycteris hirsuta
TTTTTTTGAAAAGTATATTTTTAAAAAAGAAGATATTTTGAGTGCTGGCTGGTGTGGATCAGTGGATTGAGTGCCAGACTGTGAACCAAAGGGTTACTGGTTCAATTCCCAGTCAGGGCACATGACTGGGTTGTGGGCCAGGTACCCAGTATGGGGCGGACAAGAGGCAACCAGACATTGATGTTTTTTTCTCTCTCTCTCTTTCTCCTTCTCTTCCCCTCTCTCTAAAAATAAATAAATAAGATATTTTGATATAAGCATGGCAATATAAAATAATGTATAACAAACATTTTGTAAGAATTTAAAGAAACATTAAAATACATTTCAATTTCTTCAAACATAGCAGAGAATTAAGCAATACAATAGTTTCCCTTATCCACAATTTCACTTTTTGAAGTTTCAGCTTCCTGCGGTCAACTATGGTCCAAATATTAAATAAAATATTCCAGAAATAAATATTCATATGTTTTAAATTGCATACCATTATAAGTCTCTTTTCCCTCTCTCCTTCTTTCTCTCTCACTTTATTTCAACTAAATTCCAAGTTATTTATCATAAATATCATATTATTTTTAAATAAATTTGTTTTTATTTCTTTTTCCCCTTCCATCTTCTTACCCTTTTTGTTTCTTTTGCCTTCTCTCTCCCCTTTACTTTCCCTCTGTCCCTCTCTTTCTTTTCTTTCTCTGTATGTATATATGAGAAGTAACTACAATAATACAAAATATTAATAATAATTTACGAATGTCAATATTATTATTTTTAATCCTCACCTAAGGATATGTTTATTGATTTTAGAGAGAGAGGAAGGGGGAGAGTGAGAGAAAAACATTGATGTGAGAGAAACGTTAGTCGGTTGCCTTCCGTGTGTGACTTGGCAGGGAAAGATTAGTTTATTACTTTAAAATTTCTTTATTTTTATTTTTAACACCAGGATGTAGTATGTTTTAAAGTGATACAATTTAAAATGAAATAATACTACATGAGATAGACTCAATACTGGTTTCCAGCATCATCTCTTATGTATGCAGCATAGTTTTGACTCCATATATTTCTTCTCATAATTAATGGTGCTAATAGTAGCAGTTTATAGAACTTCTTGCCTATTTTCTGCTTCCAGACACTGCACTATCTAGTTGGGTGTTAATTTCTGCGTGATAGAGTATAATATTCTTTAATTGAGCCTAATTCACACATTTGTTACAAACCCATTGACAATCTACATGCATTAAACCAGTTCTCCCAGATCACACCAATTTATTTCTAACCAGCTGCCATTTCTATCAAATCCATACATAGTTTTGGGACCTGGGTTTTTGTCATTGTACATCTATTCCCTATATGGTCTACATAATGATTATCTCTGACTTCTTTTCAAGGGCTTTGTTTGAACTTTTCCTTTTCACTTTTTATCTGCTTCATGAAATAAGTCCTGTCCTCTTGACCCCTCAGGAACCAGCTTCTTGCCCTAGTCCACAGTTGGGTCTGGCATAAGTACATTTTCTGATAAGGAAGTTTCAATTAGAGGCTGCAAAGGTAGTGGTGAAGTGTCCCAATCCAAGTTCTCACTTAGGAGCCAAGCATAAGTTTTCCAGTTCTCAGCTTCCTGGTCTGTTTAAGGTGGTCAGTATGCATTCCTTTTAAGGTTGTTGCAAGGATAAAATGAGATAACTTACATAGACTGTTTACCATAATGTAGCTGTAGGGGAAATAAGTTTAAGAGTGACTTTCATGTACCGTAAAATAGCAACAGCAAAGATTGTTCTAAGAAACAAAAAGTAGGGTAAATTCTGAGGTGAAAACTGTTTTTTTCCAGCTTAATGACTTCAAAATATGCATTTATTTCTGTGTCTGTGGTGAATGAAACCACCTTTTTTATACCATAAATTGTATTTTCCTTCTTCTGAAAGATATTTCAAATTTCTTCATAGGTGATATACAGTCCTCATTTTAGTCTGTTTTATTCTGTTTTCATGAGATGCTTCCGTTTCTACAAAATATGATGAAGAAACTTTCCCATCATAGAGGAACATAAGCCCACTACAAATAAGAAGATGCTGTATATGATGCATATTTCTTTTGGGAAAATAATTGTCCCATATCTGACTCAACACTTATTTCTAGAAGAACAAGTTGTTCAGGAAGGAAATCTATTTCCATATCTAAAATGAAAGTTTTATTTAAGAAATGCAATGGAACTAAATCTCACAAGAGAAAGTGGTTAAAATGCACAGCTGCCAGTTTTAAATTTAACACTATTTATATATTAAAAAATAGCTGGGGAAATTTCACTTTTAGTTCTAGACCTACTGGGTAGCTACTCACCCTACTAGGTAGTAGCTGGGTAGCTACTCAGGGCACATGAGTGTATTTGAGTCCTAGTTTGTTTGAAAAGGCCTTTGGGGAATATGTGAACAAATCTTGATGGATGTAAAGGGAGAGACTGACAGAAATACAGTCATAGTCAGGGATTTTAATGATCATTGACCTCAATGGAAAGATCTTCCAGACAGAAAAAAAAAACAAGTAGAGAACAGCCTTAAATGACACACTAGATAAAATGGATTTAATTGGTATCTAAAAAGCATTTCACTCTAAAGCAGCAGAGCATAAATTCTTTTCAAGTACACATGGAACTTTTTCTAGGATAGACCACATGTTAGGACACAAAACAAGTCTCAATAAATTTAAGAATATGGAAATCACATCAAGCATCTTCTCTATCTATAATGCTACGCACCTAGAAATTAATCATAAGAAGAAAACTGAAAAATACACAAAGACATGGAATCTGAATAGTGTGTTACTAAAATATGAATGGGTCAACAATGAGATCTAGGAAGAAATCAAAAAATACCTTGAAAGAAATAAAAATGAGAACATGACAATCCAAAATTGGTGGACACAGAGAAGGCAATCCTAAGAGGGAAATTCATAGCATTCCAGGCCTCTCTCAAAAATCATGAAAAAGCTCAAATAAATATTCTAACTTTACAATTAAAGGAACTTGAAAAAGTACAACAAACAAAGCCCAAAATCAGTGGAAGGAAATAATAAAGATCATAGCAGAAATAAATGAAATAGAGTCTAAAAACAATACAAAATATCAATTAGTCCAAGACCTTGTTCCTTGAGAAAATAAACAAGATTGACAAACTTTTAAGCAGATTCATTAAGAAAAAAAGAGAGAGGACCCAAATAAATAAAATTAGAAATGAAAGAGGAGAAATAACAATGGACACAAAAGAAAACCAAAGGATTGTAAGAAAATATTATGAACAATTATGAGGGAGAATCCTCCAAAACCCAGAATTTATTTATAAAAAATTGTGTATTTATTCTCATATGTTTGAACTTTAGTCACCTTCAGAGTACTCTTCATTTGATGCAATCTTTCTGCTGTTTTTTGTTTCACCTCTTTCATATCGACAAAATGTTTTCCTCTGCAGACTTTTTTTCATCCTAGGAAACAAATAAACAAACAAAAAATTTGTTCAGGGTGAGATTTGGTAAATAGGAGGGTGGGGCATGGGTGTCATGTGATTTCCGGCCAAAACCTGCTGAACACTCAGGGCAGTGTGGACAGGTGCACTTGTTAATTAATCATCATAAAATGGGCAAACAAGTTGAAAGAGTCTTCAAAAAATTCACTGAAGCCAAACTCAGCCTCACAAAACAATGCCAGCTGGTGTACTGATCTCGCTGAGTTCTAAGAACATTCACCTAGTGGGGGATGCCTGTACTAAAATGGGTCTTCCCTTTAGGAAATGATTCAGGGTTTTATTACCCCACCCCATAAAAACCAAAAAATTGGACACCCTGGATGAAATGGATAAATTCCTAGAGTCATACAATCTTCCAAAACTAAATCAGGAAGAATCAGAGATCCTGAACTGACAGATTACACCTAGTGAAATTGAAGCAGTAATCAAAAAACTCCCAAGAAACAAATGCCCTGGACCAGATGGCTTCACAGGTGAATTTCACCAAACATTCTGAGAAGAATTAAGACCTCTTCTACTCAAAATATTTCATAAAATTCAAGAGGAGGGAAGGTTCCCAAACTCATTTTAGAAGGTCAGCATTATTCTAATTATAAACCAGGAAAAGACACTACAAAAAAGAAAATTATAGGCCAATGTTCCTGATGAACATAGATGTTAAATTCCTCAAGAGAATATTAGCAAACCAAATATAGCAATGCATCAAAAAGATCACAAACCATGATCAAGTGGGATTTATTCCAGGAATGCAAGATTAGTACAACACTCCAAATTAATAGGTGTGATACATCATATAAACAAAATGAAGGATAAACCCCACGGGATCATATCAATAGAGGCAGAAAAAGCATTTGATAAAATCCAGTACCCATTTATGATCAAAACTCTCAGCAAAGTGGTCATAGAGGGAACATATGTAAACACAATAAAGGCCATATATGACAAACCCACTGCCAATGTCATACTCAATGGGCAAAAACTACAAGCATTCCCTTTAAGACTGGGAAGAAGATGCATTGGGATGTCCACCTCTACCTTTCTCATTCAATATAGTACTGCAAGTCCTAGCCACAGCAATCAGATGAGAAGAAGAAATAAAGAGCATCAAAACTGGAACAGAAGAAGTAAAACTACATTTGCAGATGATATGATACTACATAGAGAACCCCAAAATTCCACCAAGAAACTACTAGAACTGATAAATGGCTTCAGTAAAGTAACAGGATACAAAATTAATATCCAGAAATCAGTCGCATTTTATATGATAATAATGAACTATCAGAAATGGAAATTAAGAAAACAATCCCATTCACAATTGCTTCAAAAAAAGGGTACCTAGGAATAAATTTAACCAAGGACATAAAATATCTGTGTTCTGAAACTTACAAGACACAGAAGAAAGAGATTGAAGAAGATACAAATAAGTGGAAACATACTGTGTTTATGGAGAGGAAGAATTAACATCATTATAATATCCATACTAATTAAAACAATCTATAGATCCAATGTGATTCCTATCAAGATTCCAATGACATATTTCTCATAACTAGAACAAGTGCTCCCAAAGTTTATATGGAACCACAAAGGCCTCAGATAGAAGCACTGATCTTAAGAAAGAAGAACAAAGTTGGAGGAATCATGCTATCTGATATTGACGCAGAATAGTAAGAAGCTAGGTAAATTCCCAGGCAAGTGGAATGGGGAAACTGATGAGAAAATTAAACAGAGCCATAGAGTTTGAGCAACTTATAGCCAGCTGTGAATTGATAGAAATTTTCTCCTCTAACCATGGACACTAGAGAGTGAATGGTTTGTACCTCTCCTCTCTAATCAAAGAATACATAGCTTAAATCTCTCTCATCTGGGAGATAAAGAACAGAGATCCAGTTACTGTCATTTGTACAAGCTACATCCAAAGACAGATGAAGTCAGGAGAAAAAATAATGACAACAACAAAACCCATTAAAAGACAGTCAAGATAAAAGTAAAACAGTATAGTGGACCAAAAAATATTCCCAACCCACCCCTGTGCACTCATTTTAACACATCAGCATATTAAAAATGCACCTGGAAAGCTGATGAATATTCTGCTAAAACCCTCCCTTAAGATTTTCACCCACAGGAAAAGAAAAAGATAAAAGCCCTCAGGACAAAGATGCAGTGTGGGCTCACTCTGGAGCACACATTCCCCTCTTTGGGTGTGAACTTTATATTTCCTAGTAAACTCTAAGGGTCCCAAGGGTACTTGCAGCCAGGAGGACAGTTGGCAGTGTCTGACTGACCAGGGCTTACATCCAGATCCTGTTTCCAGTGTGCCTCACCCTTTTCTCTGATTTCCAGGTAAGCTAACAGCTGTCCTGCCTTGGCTCACTCCTTTCCTATAACTTTTCTAGAGAGACCAAACAGCCCCACCTACACTTGCCATTGTTACTTTTTCTACCCTAAGTGCTTGCTTTGTTTTACTGACCCCAGCCTAAATAAATATACTACCAAAATCACGTGGGCTTGTATTGTGAAATCTTTCCCACGCACTACAGGTCAGCCTGATGCAGAACCGCTCCAGGCTAGTGCCTCTCTGATAACAGTATAAAACTATACTATAAGGCCATAGTAATCAAAACAGCATGGTACTGGCATAACAACAGACACACAGATCAATGGAACAGAATAGAGACCCCAGGAATAAATCCACGTCTTTATAGTCAATTAATGGTTGACAGAAGAAACAAGCACTTATAATGGGCTAAAGATAGTTTATTTAATAAATAATATTGGAAAAATCGGACAGATACATGCAGAAAAATGAAACTAGACCGCCTTCTTACACCACACATAAGTATAAATTCAAAATGCATTAAAGACTTAAATATTAGACTCAAAACCATAAACATTCTAGAAGAAAACATAGACAGTAAAATCTCAGACATTGTTCATAGCAATATTTTATCCATAGGTGAGGAAAACAAAAGAAAAAATAAACAAATAGGACTACATCAACCTGAAAAGTTTTTGCACAGCAAAGGAAAGCATTAACGAATTACAAAAATAGTCTACTAAGTGAGAGAACATATTCACCAATAGATCTGATAAGAGGTTAATATCCAAAATTTATGAAAAACTTATAAAACTCAATACATACACACACACACAACAATTAAATTAAAAACTGGGAAAAGGACCTGAATAGACATTCTCCAAAGAGGACACACAGATGGCCAATAGACATATGAAAGATGCTCAGTATCACTAAATGTCAGAGAAATGAAAATTAAAATCACAGTGAGATGTCTCCTTACACAAATCAGAATGGCTATCGTCAATAAATTAACAACAACAAGTGCTGGCCAAGATGTGAAAAAAGGGGAACCTTTTGCACTGTTTATGAGAATGCAGACTGGTGCTGAGCCACTATGGAAAGCAGTATGGAGATACCTCAGCAAATTAAAAATGGGATTGCCTTATGACCCAGTCCACTTCTGGGAATTTATTCTAAGAAACTCAAACACTAATTTGAAAGAACATAGGCACTATTATGTTCATTACAACATTATTTATAATTGCCAAGATCTGGAGGTAGCCCAAGTATCCATCAGTAGATGAGTAGATAAAACAATTATGGGACATTTAAACAATGGAATACTACATGGCTGTAAAAAAGAAGAAAATTTTACCCTATGCAACAGCATGGATGGACCTGGAGAACATTATGCTATTTGAAAAAAGCCAGTCAGAGAAAGATTAATATCATATGATTTCATTCATATGTGGAATCTAATGAACCGAACTAACATGCAAAGTAGAGACAGACTCATAGACGGGGAGTAGGTTGACAGCTCTAGAGGAGAGGTTAGCAGGTGGAGTGATTGAGTGCAAAGGAAAAAGGACTCATGGGCATGGAAAACAGCACGGTGATTGTTGGGAGAAGGTGGCTGTAAGGAAGATAAATAGTAATGGAAAAAATACAAGAAAAATAAATTTAAAAAAGAAGATATCTGACCCAAAGCTATGTATTCAGGAAAACTCCTAGACAGAGCTCCACAGCGTAACATCTTTTAATGCATTATAAGGAGTTTGATCATCTAGTCAGGCATCTTCACTTTTAGGGTTTTCCCTCCACACCTTGCTCTCTAATTCCACTTCCCCCAGGCTTTTCACATTGTTTCCTCTTTCCTTTTTCTATTTCTTCTTCTATTTTCACCTTTTGCTTTTCCCTGTTGTATATAATGTCTGCCCATAAGAAGCAGAGCCATTGTTAATATAATGAGAATGATTTGGGTGATATCAATGTAACCTGGCAGCCAAGGATAGTGGACTGGAATGTACGTGTGTGAATAATGACAACTTCACTGTTCTAGTCAGTGGGGGCAGTAGATGCCATTGAGTGAGTATGTGTACCATGTGGCCCTCACATTCAAAATGACTGAGCTAGTAGAGCAGCAAATCTGCATCAAATTTTGCCTTAAGCTTGAACATTTCTCCACAAAACTATTCAGATGATTCAAAAAGCCACAGCTACGGGCAACTGGTGATTGGCAGCTTCATCGTGACAACACAACCGCTCATGCATCACCTCTCATGCAGTTTTTTGGCAAAACATCAAGTCACCCAGGTGACTCAAATCCCCTACAGTCCAGATTTGGTGCCCCATGACTTCTGGATTTTCCCAAAACTAAAATTATCTTTGAAAGGGAAGAGGTTTCATACCATTGATGAGATACAAGAAAATATGATGGGGCAGCTGATGGTGACAGAGAACTGTGTGAGGTCCCCAAGGTGACTACTTTAGAGAGGACTAAGGTGTCATTGTCCTGTGTACAATTTTTCTTGTATCTTCTTCAGTAAATGTCTGTATTTTTCATATTACATGGCTGTATACCTTCTGCACAGATGTCATATATCTTTTCAAGTACTATTTTTCTCCAAGGTTTCTACCCAATCATCTTCTTTCCCAGTCATTTTTCCCAATTTTCCTATCCTTTCATTACCTCTTCCTATATCTATTTCTCTTCATTTCCTCTTTTTTTCTTTTTGTGTCTCATTGAATGAGTAGAAGATATAGCAACCTTATAATGATTGGCCAGTTTTTTATGTCTTCATGAAATGTCACCTTACTGTGCAGTTGGAGGTGATATGCCTGGATTTTCCTAGCCCTCAGTCCATCTCTGATTTGTCTTTAACTCCCTCCTTCTGGCAATCTGACCCCTGTCTATTCTCCTGTGTTATAGTAGAAGCTCCTTTTATGACAGGATAGTGTCTTCTCCATAGTTGTCTCCTTCATAAAACTTAGCTTGTGTGTGTTATGTGCCATTGTGTCAGCTCTGAATCTTGGCAACCCTATAAATGGGTGATTTACACAGTGTTCTGTCCTCAATAGCCCTGCTCAGCTCCTATGACTCATGCCTACACTCTTTTCATTAAGTCAATCCCTCTCATAGTTGGTCTTCCTTTTGTTCTGGAGCCTTCTATTTTTCCCAGCATTACTGTTTTGCCAAAGAACGATGTCTTCTCAAGATATGCCTAAAGTAAGATAGCTTCAGTTTTATCATTTTTGCCTCCAGTGATATTTCAGGCTTAATTTACTCTAGGACTGGCTTGTTGGTGTTTCTGGCAATCTAGGGTATCTGCAGAGCTCTCCTCTAACACCATATTTCAAATGGAGCAATTTTTTTCTTGTCAGCCTTCTTCACTGTCCAGCTTAGACATCTGTATAAGGTAACTGGAAATACAAGGGTGTGGATGATTTTAGTCTTGGCCTTTAATGACACATCTTTACTCTTAGTGATTTTTACTAATTCTTTCCTTGTTGCCCTTCTGAGTCTCAACCTTAGCTAATGGCTTATAATTGGTAGAAATATTTACTTAATAAATATTTCTGAAAGTACATATAAAAATGATTAATATGGCAATTTAACACGTGATCATAAGTTGCAAAATTTTATCTGCTGAGCAAATTCTACAAATAGCTCTCTCTATTATGCTAAAAATATTTATTAAAATATAAATTTACAAGTAAAAGTTGTTCAGAAAAGACATTATTTACATAGAAGAGTTTACAAGATGTGTCACCACTGTATTTCTCATTAAGGATGCTGGGGCCTAAATGAATGTACTGGTTGAGGGTGAGGAAAAGGGAATGAGTCAGATCATGGTGTTGGGAGACAGGAGGATAGTTGCTCATTTACCCAATATGGTAGGTGTGGTATAGTCAAAATGGTAATATTTGAAAGATTTTGATTAATTTACTTTATTGTTTGATTTCAAGCTTCTAACAGAATATAGATATATATTTTTTCCTTTACTTCCTCTTTTTTCAAGGACAAGTGAGGAGATAAATCAGTAAATCATGATAATAAGTTTATTAGTTTTTACTGTGATAATCAAGGATGAAAACCTACCCTGGAGATGTGGGATTTTATGTGATGTCAGCCATAATAAAAGCCAGAGTACTGAATATTACCTAAGAGAACTTACATGATATTTGCCATATCTCTTTCTCCCACCCCTTAAATCTCAGGTCTATTAATTTCCACTCTGTCTCCCCGCTTTGTCTACTCCAGTCATCGTTTTTTCAATAGGCTGTGCATAGGCATGCTGTTTGGGGGTTTTCTGCCCTCTGCAAAGAACGTTTTTTCTTGGATGGCCTCATGGCTCCATCCCTCTATTCCTTTAGCTCATTAGTCAGAAGTCATTTTCTGAGAGATGTCTTTCCTCTTCACCTTACCTGAACATTTCAAAACTCTTACTTTGTGTCATTCTTTTATACCTTGTCTTTTTCTTTTTCACACTTACTACATGTACTCCACCATTGCATGTCAGTTTGCTCAGGGCCAGTCTCATGGCCTTATGCTTGGTGCTATGCTCTGCTACCACCATCATGAAATTCTTAATAACTTTTGAATAAGGGCTCAAAATTTGTGATTTCTAATGGGCCCTATAGATTATTTAGCTAGTTGTGTTTACTTATTTTTAATATTGCTTGTCTGTCTTCTAGAACATAAGCTAGCTGGAAACTGAGATTTATGTCTTTTTGGACACATTGTGCATATTTGAAGAATATTGCTATAATTAAATGGAGCAATAGGTGTAGTAAATATAAATTAAGTAGATTTCTTGCTTGTTATTCCATCCCCCCCCTTTTTTTTTTGCTATGACATGAAAATATGTGTTGGAATTGGGGGAGGGGTGTTGTGTTGTCATTTAAGTAGTAAAAGTTAACCAAGGTTTGGAGAAATTTAAGAGCCAGAACATTATGAGGTTTTAGAGGTATGAGGTTTATGTTGGAAATCATTGCATTTCACCGTAGGTCTCTAAAGGCACAGGCTCAGGGAATACCTGTATTATACCTTCAGAGCACCTAAGAAGGCCCAGGCTTCTGAAAGCCATAGAAAGCACATGCCACAATTAATGCCAGGATGGGAGCTTTCTCCTACTTGGTATAAGTTCAAAGATTTAGAGTTTAAAATGTTTGAAGTGGTGAGCTTCCTACAAAACTGAAAAACATATTTTTCTCTTTCTTTTTAAAAAAGAAATCATGGTAATATTTACCACTTCAGCCATTTTTAAGTGTATAGTTAAGTGGCATTAAGTGTATTCACATTGCAGTACAACTCTCATTTTAGCCCATCTCCAGAACTTTTTCACCTCCCCCAGTGAAACTGTACCCATTGAACAATTCCTAACTTACTCTAGTTCCTGGCAACTACCATTCTACTTTCTGTCTATATGAATAAAAGTCTATGATCCATTTTGAGTATTTTTTATAATAAGTTTTGATATGATGATCCAGGAGAAGCCTGGGTAAATTCCTAAGTGAGTATACGAAGGATACCCGATGATCCTGCTCCAAACATGCATACACATATATTTTGGAATCAAATTAGTTTAGTTCATACTTTTAATGAAGAGGGTGGTGGGGATATATTCTTTAGAAAGAAATTTACTAGCAGTTTGTGTAGTTTGGTGTTTGCCTTTGCCAATTGTTACTATTTATTCTTCTGACAAGATCAACAGACCAAGAAACCAATTGCCTTTGTTCATTTAGTTTTCTTGCAGTGGCAAAACAGAACCATCAAAAAAGGGGCTACCTTTGTACTTTAAGTACCTGCTTGTCCTTCTGGCCTTTTCTTAGTTCCACAGTCTGTTGCATGCACTTCTGCCTCTACCTGTGTGATCCTTCCCTGGTACTTAAACACTTGACATGAAGGGCTGATGAATAAGTATCTCCACCTATAGAAACTCAGGCACCAACCATAGGCTATGGATCCACTCCAGTTGCACATCTGTGTCGTTACAGTTCTACAGTGTTTAGATACTTTTTATTTATAAAATAAAGATATTTTGAATTTAAAAAAATAAAATAACTTGAAAAGGAGAAATTCTATCTTTTAAAGAAAAATTTATTTATTGGTATGAATTTGGAACTAACCGAATTTCTTTTACATACTTATAAAATTGATATAATTTGTTTTCTTTATTGTGTGAGATTTAAGAATTTTATTCATATCACATCTGGCTTGAATTTCCAATTTGATTTATTACTGTCCTATTGTACTGTTTAATTTATAGTAGTTTGTTTAGATTCTCACATTTATGTCTAATTATGATCACTTCCTTTCTGGTTTTGTGAAAACTTTATCAATTTTTAGTGTCTATTACTTTGTAGAGTTATCAGGTAACATCCTCCTGCCCCATGCCAGGAATAAATGATAACTCAGTGAAATCTTCAAAGAATAAAGTAGAAAATTCTTCTCACATTAATGCCCTTAATTATTGTGGATAGTCTCTACCAATTTTCTCTATTTCTCTATGCAGGCTTTCTACCTCTTGCTGAATTATTTTGGTATAAGTTTTGTGTTATAGTTCTTGCTGCTCTATTTTATAGATCATGATGGCTTTCATCAACATTTCTAATTTTACCATAAAATGTGATAGGAATGTATTCTAATTTAATCATTTTATAAGTTATGATATCCTCTTTCTAATTTTTATTTCTTATTTTTATTAAAACTAACAGTATTTTTCCTATTTATTATATTTTTAAGCAACTATGTTTTGAAAATATTCATTAATTTAACTAACTTCTAGTTCCATATTTTTTATGCATTTTCATGTATTATTTTCCCTCCAATTTTCTTTGAGTTGCCTTTTGTCATTTTATTAAATCTTAACTAATTTGCATTTCACAAAATAACGTTTTAGTGAACATTCTCCAGAGTGGAGAAATAACTACATATTTTTGTTTAAAAAATGCTCACTCTGTCTAAGAAACCTGGATTTAATTAAAAGAAGATTAAATAGATATGGTAGCTAGACCTCTGTTCAGTCTCTCCCTGCCTTGTAACTCAGGAGATTCTAAAGTGTATCCTGACTGGCCATTATTGCATGGTTATAACATGACCACCCCTCTGTGATTTGTATGATTCATGGATACATAGACTCCATGGGCAATACAGCAAGATGATGCCCAGAGTGACAGAGTCAGAAAATATATTGGAGCTTGACACTGGTTCCAAGAAGCACAGCTTAGCAGAAGAGTTTCAGGGCAACATGATCAAGAGTGGCCACCCTGGAGTTCTTGCATTTTGTCAGGTCTTCACCCTAGAAAGGCAGAATGACTGAGTTATCTCCACCTGAGTACCTCTCCCAAAGGATACTGGGATGACCCGAGAAACCATGCTTACTTAACTTTCCCATCTGATGAATTTTCATATTTTCGTTGCAATTCATCTTTGAGCTGATTACAGTAATATTTAACTACTAGTCTTACGTTTATGCCATAGAGTGGTCATTTTCACCAAGCTTCAAGCTCAATCCTTTGCAAGACTATTTCATATTAGTTCTTAGTGAACAGTGTTAAAGCACAATTTTCAGAAATACGAACTCATGGCTCTCAGACAAAAACAAGATGAGAAAATATCAAATATTTTAACTTATTAACTAATGAGAAAACCAGGAGATGACACTGATTCAAAGAGCATTTAAGAAGCAAGAGTGTTTATAGGCAATGTAACAAAGAAATGTTGAGACCATTGCTGAGCTAGATGTAAACTGTTTAATGTCTAATTGACCATAAATTTGTGAGGGTAAACTGTTTATTTGACAGAAATTATTTTCAGTACTACTGGATCAAAATGTTAGGTTAGGATTTTAGGCCAAAATGGAGACATGGGTAGATATGCTTTGTTTCCTCACACAACCAAAAGTAGGACAACTAATTTCAAAACAAAAAATAACCAGAACTGCCAGAAAATCCAACTATATGGAAGTCCAACAACTAAGGAATTAAAGAAGAAACATTCACCTAGTTTGGTAGGAGGAGTGGAGACAGGAAGCTGGGGCAGAGAGAACACATGGCAAAGCAGCAGCTGGTGGACTGGGAAGCCACATATTTGAGAGTGGATAAACCAGGAGGAACAACTGGGAAGTGAGACAGACTGTGCAACCCAGGCTTCCAGTGCAGGAAAATAAAGCCTGAAAACCTCTGACTGTAAAAACCTGTGGAGGTTGCAGCAGCAGGAGAAACTCCCAGTCACACGGGATAGTCCATTGGTGGGATCCATGGAGTCCTAGACTATACACAAAACCACTGACCCAGGAATCAGCACCAGAAGGGCCCAGTTTGCTTGTGAGTAGTAGGGGAAGTGACTTGAAAGTGGGGTAAGATACAAGCAAGGGGAATTGTTCCCTCCCTGAACCATCCTCCACATATAGAACCACAACACAGCAAAGTGGGTTGTCCCACCCTGGTGAATACTTAAGGATCGGCCCCTTACAATGTAACAGATGTGCCAATCAGGAAATATGGCCCAAATGAAAGAACACATAAAAACTCCAGAAAAATAACTCAGCGACAAAGAGATAGCCAACCTAGCAGATACAGAGTTCAAAATACTGGTAATCAGGATGCTCACAGAAATGATTGGGTACAGGTGCAAAATAAAGTAAGACATGAAGTCTATACAAAGTGAAATAAAGAAAAACATACAGGGAACTAACAGTGAAGGGAAGGAAACTGGGACTCAAATAAATAATTTGGAACAAAAGGAAGAAATAAACATTCCACTGGAACAGAATGAAGAAATAAGAATTAAAAAAAATGAAGAGGGGCTTAGGGACCTCTGGGACAACTTTAAATGTTCCAACATCCAGAACATAGGGACACCAGAAGGAGAAGAGGAAGAGCAAGAAATTGAAAACTTATTTGAAAAAATAATGAATGAAAACTTCCCCAATATGGCAAAGAAAATAGACTTCCAGGAAGTCTAGGAAGCTCAGAGAGTCCCAAAGAAGTTGGACCCAAGGAGGAGCACAACAAGGCACATCATAATTAAATTACCCAAGAATAAAGAGAAGGAGATAATCTTAAAAGCACCAAGAGAAAATCAGACAGTTAGCATACAAAGGAGTTCCCATAGGACTATGAACTGATTTCTCAAAAGCAACCTTACAGCAGAGGTGGCAAACTCATTTTCATTGGGGGCCACATCAGCTTTGCAGTTGCCTTCAAAGGGCTGAATGTAATTTTAGGACTGTATAACTGTAACTACTCCTTAACAGTTAAGTAAGAGCTTGATGCTGCCATTGGGTAGAAACAAGGTGCCAGGCTGGATAAAACAAGGTGGAGGGCGAGATTTGGCCCGAGGGCCTTGTGTTTACCACCTGTGCCTTACAGGCAAGAAGGGGCTGGAAAGAAATATTCAAAGTCATGAAAAGCAAGGTCCTACATCCAAGATTACTCTATCCATCAAAGCTATCATTTAGAATGAAAGGGTACATATAGTGCTTCCCAGATAAGGTCAAGTTAAAGGAGTTCATCATCACCAAGCCCTTATTATAAGAAATGTTAAAAGGACTTATCTAACAAATAGAAGAAGATCAAAAGCTATGAACATTAAAATTACAACACACTCACAACTATAAACAACTGAACCTAAAATACAAAAACAAAAACACACAAACTAAGGAAACAACTAGAAGAGGAAGAGAATCACATAAATGAAGATCACATGGAGGGTTATCAGTGGGGAGGAGGAGGGGAAGAACGGGGGGAAAAGGTGCAAGGAATAAGAAGCATACTTTGTAGGTACAAAATAGATGGGGGGGTTGTTAAGAATAGTATATGAAATGGAGAAGCCAAAGAACTTATATGTACAACCCATGGACATGAACTAATGGGTGTGGGGGGAATGCTGGAGGGAGGGTATGCAGGGCAGAGGGGGATAAAGAGGAGAAAAAATTGGGACAAATATACTAGCATAATCAATAAAATGTACTTTTTTATTGTTGTTCAAGTACAGTTGTTTCCATTTATCTGCCACCAAATTGCCCCACCCTACCCATGCCCACCTTGCACCCTCAATCCTTCCCCCTTTTGCTTTGTCCATGGGTCCTGTATACAAGTTCCTTGATGAACTTTCCCCTTCATTCCCCCGTTATCCTCCTCCCCACTCCCCTCTGGTTACAATAAGTTTGTTATTTTTTGAAAATTTTATTCTATTTTTTTATTTTGAAAGTATTTGTGATTTTTTTACTTTTTTTATTGTTGTTCAAGTACAATTTGTTCTTTATTTCAATGTCTCTGGTTGTGTTTTGCTTCCTTATTTGTTTTGTTGATTAGGTTCCCTTTATATATAAGATTATATGGTATTTGTCTTTCACCTCCTGGCTTATTTCACTTAGCATAATGCTCTCCAGTTCCATCCATACAGTTGCAAAGAGTAGGAAGTCACTCTTTCTTTCTGCTGCGTAGTATTCCATTGTGTAAATGTACCATAGTTTTTGAATCACTCATTTACTGCCGGGCACTTAGGTTGCTTCTAGAACTTGGCTATTGTAAATTGTGCTGCTATGAACATTGGGGTCCATAGGTTCTTTTGAATTGGTGTTTCAGGATTCTTAGGATATAATCCTAGCAGTGGAATAGCTGGGTCAAAAAGCAGTTCTATTTTTACTTTTTGAGGAAATTCCATACTGTTTTCCACAGTGGCTTCACCAGTATGCATTCCCACCAACAGTGCACTAGGGTTCCCTTTTCTCCACAACCTTGCCAGCACTTATTGTTTGTTGATTTGTTTATGATGGCCATTATGACTGGTGTGAAGTGGTATCTCACTGTGATTTTAATTTGCATCTCTCTGATGGCTAATGATATTGAACATCTTTTCATATGACTCTGCACCCTCTGTATGTCTTCCTTGGAGAAGTGTCTGTTTAGGTCCTTTGCCCATTGTTTAATTGGGTTGTTTGTCTTCCGGGATTGGAGTCATGTGAGTTCTTTATATATTTTGGAGATCAAACCCTTGTCTGAGGTATCGTTGGAAAATACATTTTCACATACAATTGGTTCACTTTTCATTTTGTTGATGTTTTCTTTAGCCATGCAGAAGCTTTTTATTTTGATGAAGTCCCATTTCTTTATTCCTTTATGTCCCTTGCTCTAGGGGACATATCAGTGAAAATATTGGTGCATGGAATATTTGAGATTTTCCTGCCTATGTTCTCCTCTGGACATTTATGATGTCATGACTTATATTTAAGTCTTTTATCCATCTTGAATTTATTTTTGTGAATGGTGTACGTTGGTGCTCAAGTTTCATTTCTTTTTCATGTAGCTGTCCAGATCTCCCAACACCATTTGTTGAATAGGCTATTTTTATTCCATTTTATGCTTCTGTTCTCTTTATCAAATATTAATTGACTGTAGAGACTTGGGTTTATGTCTGGGCTCTCTATTCTGTTCCATTGATCTATGTGTCTTAGCTAATGCCAGTACCAGACTGTGTTGATTACAGTGGCCTTGTAATATAGTTTGATATCAGGTATTGTGATCCCTCCTACTTTGTTCTTTCTCAAAATTGCTGCAGCTATGTGGGGTCATTTATGGTTCCATATAAATTTTTGAAGTGTTTGCTCCATATCTGTGAAATATGTCATTGGTATTTTGATAGGGATTGTGTTGAATCTATCAATTGCTTTGGGTAGTATGGACATTTTGATGATGTTGATTCTTCTAATCCATGAACAAGGTATATGTTTCCATTTGTTTGTGTCTTCCATGATTTCTTTCTTTAGTGTTGTGTAGTTTTCTGAGTACAGGTCATTTACCTCCTTGGTTAGATTTATACATATCAATGAAATGTACTTAAAAATATTATGTTAGAAGTAACTTCATTAAATCTGTAAATGTAATTAGTCTTAAACAATGAGATGAACTATGTATTTTCTTCTAACCAACCCTTGAATGCTCTTTGCCCCTATGATATTGAATAGATATGACATTCACATTTTTTCTTTCAAATTTCCAATCATTTTTTTCTGACAATGGAAGGCCTCCTAAAACAGTTGGTGAAAATGCTCATGTTAAAGCCTTTGATAATTAAATCTTCCCATTTCTAGCATTTGAAAAATGATTGGAAGAGCATGTTTCCTTTGAAAGTCAGAAAATTTACTTCAGCTCCCTTGGTGAGAAACATTCTTTTTCAATTTTTATCAAGCCATGTAGAAAATTATTTAGGAAGTTAAGCAAGGAAGAACTTCAGCAGAAGATTCATCAGCTTTTACTGGAGAAAATGAAAAAGATAATTTTGACACCATCATGAAGACTTAAATATATGTGAAGGTGCACCAGATAAGATGAAGGATTTAAGTATGTTTATTTTACCTAGTCTTAGAGCAGTTCTAAAACTTTAGCCTATTATAAAAATCACCTGGAAGATGAGATTTGTTAAAACGAAGCTTCTGGGCCACGTTCACTGCAGTTGATCTCAAAGTGTGGTCCTCCAGATGAGCAGAACAAGCAACATCTGGGAACTTTTTAGAAATGCAAATTCTCAGTCCCTACCCTATATCAGAAAATTTGGGGGTGGGTTTAGTATATTTTCAAGCCATATAAGATGATTCTGATTCATGCTCAATTTGAGGACTCCTTCCTTTTAGACAGAAAAAGCAAGGATTGTTGAGAAGTACAGTTAACAACTCACATGTGATAGATAATACCAGGTAATGTTCTAAGCATGCTACAAGTTCCATGTCAGGTAATATCTCATAACAAAACTATTGGGAAATTACTATCATCATCTACACTGACAGGTAAATGAAGAGGTGAAGTCATCAGCACAAAGTCACATACAGATAATTGGGGGAGCCAGGATCTGCCCCCAAGCTCTGTGTTTTAATCACTGCTCTACCATTTCTTATATTCTATGTAGACAATGTTTTATTTTTACTTCAGATTTGTTTCCATACATAATACATTTAAATATAATTATTTTATAACTTTTGTATCTGTCTTAGTACCACTTTTTCTAATACACACCTTGAAATTTCTTGATAATTCCATCATCCAGATAGGACCTCTACAGTGTTGTAATGCAGGAACTCCAAGCTGAGGAGCTGCATTTTTATTTGTAACATTTGGAAAAAAACACCCTGAAGACCAGCAGGTATGGACATGCCATTTATTACTCACTTTCTTAAAAATATATTTTATTTATTATACTATTACAGCTGTCCCAGTTTCTCCCTTTGTCTCCCTCCAACCGGTACCCTCATTCTCTTCAGCAACCCCCTCCTCTTAGCTCATGTCCATGGGTCATGTGCCTAAGTTCTTTGGCTACTCCATTACCTGTGCTGTTCTTAACATCCCCCTCTTTTGTACCTACAAGTTTCTGCTTCTTAATCCCTTCAACTTTCTTCCCATTCCCTGCTTCCCCCTCCCAACTGATAACCCTCCAAATGATATGCATATCTCTGATTCTGTTCCTGTTCTGCTTGTTTGCTTAGTTTTTTATTTGGATTCAATTATAGGTAGTTGCGAATTTATTGCCATTTTAATATATATTGTTTTGATCTTTTTTCCCTTTAGCATTTCATAATATAATGGCTTGGTGATGATGAATGCCTTTAGTTTTGCCTTGTCTGGGAGGTACTTTATCTGCCCTTCAATTCTAAATGATAGCTTTGCTAGATAAAGTACTCTAGGTTGTAGGTCCCTACTTTTCATCACTTTGAATACTCCTTTCTTGTCCCTTCTAGCTTGCAAATTTTCTTTTGAGAGATCAGCTGATGGTCTTATGGGAACTCTTGTAGGTAACTATTGCTTTTCTCTTGCTGCTTGTAAGAGTCTCTCTTTATCTTTAACTTTTGACATTTTAATTATGATGTGTCTTGGTGTGGTCCTCTGTGGGTCCATCTTGTTTGGGACTCTCTCTGCTTCCTGGACTTGCATGTCTATTTCCTTCACCAAATTAGGGAATTTTTCTTTCATTATTTTTTCAGTTTCTTGCTCTCCCTCTTCTCCTTCTGCTACCTCTATGATTCAGATGTTGGCACATTTAAATTTGTCCCAGAGGTTCCTAAGACTATCCTCATTTTTTTAAAAATTCTTTTGTTCTTCCTGCTGTTCTGACTGAATGCTTTTTCCTTCCTTGTGTTCCAAATCATTGATTTGATTCTTGGCTCCACCCCCCTCCATTATCGGTTCCCTGTAGATTTTTCTTTATTTTACTTAATGTAACCTTCATTTCTGCCTGGTCTTTTTTTATGCCATTGAAGTACCCAATGATTTCCTGGAGCATCCTGATAACCAGGGTTTTAAACTGTGCATCTGAGAAGTTGTTTACCTCCATTTCATTTAGTTCTTTTTCTGGAATTTTGTTCTCTTATTCGGGCCATATTTCTTTATCTCCTCATTTTGTAGCCTCCCAATGTTTGTTTATGTGTATTAGGTAGAGCTGCTTTTGGTCAAGTTGGAGGCATAGCTAAACACGCCTCACCTCCACACACAACTATAGCAAAAAATGCAACTAGATTATAAAACAAATGTCACCCAGAACTGTCAGAAAATCTAGCTGTTTGGAAGTATGACAACCAAGGATTTAAAGAAGCTATATTCACCCAGACTGATAGGAGGGGTGGAGATTCAGAGAAGCGCTGAGAGTGGAAAGAAGCATGGAGATATGGAAAAATGTGGAGAGGCGTGGAGATGTGGAGTGGCACAGAGAGGTGCAGAGATGGAACGGGCAGTCCCACATCCATATGTGGTGGATAAAAAATAGGAGGGATACCTCAAGAGTAAGGAATCCCAGCCCCAGTCCAGACTACCCAGTCCGAGTTTCCAGCACCAGGAAGACAAGTCCCCATAACTTCTGGCTGTAAAATCCAGTGGGAGTTGAGGTAGCAGCAGAAACCGTGGGATTCTTAAGAGACTCATCTTAAAGAGCCCACGATGGACTTAGGACTCATGCAGACCCACCCTCTCTGGGATTCAGCACCAGACCAACAGCTGAAAGGGCACCAGTAGCATACCGGGGGAAAGTGAAGTGCAAGTGCTAGGAGACAGCTTCCTCCCAGCAAAACTCCAGAGACTAGGCAGTGGCATTTTCCCCTCTCAGAGCCCTCCCCCACACAGAGTAACAGAGCGTTGATTATTTAAGGCTGTGCCCCACACAACTGGATAGGTGCACTTTCCTACAATAGGCCACACTGTTTATTACTCACTTTAGAGGGGAGTGCACTGACAGCAATGGATTAGGTGAGTAACTATGCCTGGCCTCCTGTCTTGGCACTACTTAGTGGGTTAGGAAAGGAGCAGCAGCAGGGAAGGAACCACGGTAGTGTGTGAAAATGCTACAGGGTTGTGATAAACACAGGGGCCTTGAGAAGGCTAGGACTCTAGGTACACTGTGTTTTCATTTCTCCTCATGGCAGCTGGCCAGACAGCTACCTGCTCTCTGAGGTTGTGAAGGGGCCATGTCTCGAGCTACCCCACACATACGCTGCACTTTTAGTTTTTCCACATACTGTCCTTAATATTCTTTCTTCTAGTCTATATCAGTCACCTGCTGCCATGGTCATTCTTTAGAATTTAGTATTATCAGTAGCCTTACCCTCTTCACAATCTCAGTTCAAAGTACAGTACACTGTAATCTGACAGTCACCTGCCACCTTTTCAACTCACTCCTCTAGTGAGGACCACGAATTTGACCTCATAGAGAGCTATAGTCTTGTTATCCTATTGACTTTTCATTGTTAGACCCATTGAGCACTGAAATTCCTTCTTACTCAGCTGAGAGCCCTGGCTCAGCATGTTAATCAACTTTTCCCATGCACCTTGGCTTCACTGTCTTTCTTACCCTCCATTATGTTCACTTGGTTAAACCCAACTTTGGTTAAATAATACCCATAGCTCACTCCATATCTGTACATGCTGCTAAAACTTGTGGGAGAAAATAATCATACTAACTGGTTTAAACCATGCCTTCAGTACTATTCAGCTGCTGTGCTACCTTTCCCTAGGCCAGTGTTTGCCAAATTTATCTGCACATTGATATCAACTTTGATATCAATATTGACATCACATTTATATTGAAACTGTGATGCTTCAAAAAAGTCTCATGCCTATTGCCCATTTCTAATGATTGTGATTTAATTAGTCTGTGATATAGTCTGTGCTTTAAATTTTTAAAAGATGCCCTGACTAGTCCATCTACACTTCAACTCTCCTAAATGACTTTTTCACATTTCTTTCTCAAATTTCTGACTTTTTCTTATCTTGGTTTATCTTTCACTGACAAAATAGAAACCAACAGAAGAGAACTTCTCTAATCATACCTCTACACACCTATATTTATTTGGATCTATCTATTCTGCCTCCTCAACTGGCATCATGTGTACACTGCCAATGTTCCTATCTAAGCCCAACCTGCCTCTTAGTTACTGGATCTCATCAAAACTTCCCTGCTCAAGGACATCACTTGAGCAAAATATTAGTTGTCTCCCCACACTTGAAATTAAGGACAGACATTACATAATTTTTGCTTACTCTGACTCTCCAATGTTTAGAACAGAGCTTTAAAAACAATGAACATACAATAAATATTTTTTTGAATGAACACATTTTTTATCAATCTTCGCTGTACTGGTTATTTGCTATTTGGCCCTAATTCCATCTGTGCCCACTTATGGCCTTGTTTTACGCCTAAGTATGCTGGCTTCTAAAACCTGCTTTAGTTGGGTTTCCTGTCCCTCTGACTTCCTGCTGGGTTCATCTATGATTAAGCAGAAAATATGGGGACAGAATGAAAGGTCAGGATGTGTCTTTCCATCTGCAATTTGCAATAACTCTCTTCCTTACCCCTGCTTCCACCAGGAATTCCTCCCCTCCCAGTGCTACCCCTTTCACTGGTTTCTGGTGTCCCTTTGTATGACTATCTAAAGAGAATTAAGTCTCTGGCAAGGCCTTAATGAATAGATTTGCTTTAATAATGTTATAACTTTATTTTAAGATACCATTGCCAACATGGATGAATCTCGAGGGAGTTATGCTGAAGGAAAAGAGCCAGTTCCCAAAGATTATTTACAAAATTATTCCATTTATACACCATTCCTGAAATAATGAAAATATAGAAATAGAGAACAGATTAGTTGTCGTGGGGATTTTGTCCCAGCCGAAACCCGTGGGTGACCGTAACCGAATGCGTGAAATAATCTCACACTGAGACATGCGGGGGGAAGGAATCCGGGGCCACGTGGCTTGATTCCTCTCATCCCAGGAAAAAAGCCTCGAGCGTGGCTTAGCCAGGTTTTTATTGGGAAGCTCTGGATACAGCAAAATGGGAATGGCTATTCATTAGCTAAGCAAGATGTTCCGGGCAACCATTAGCATAATCCCTTGGTTCCAGGGGAAGGGTCCCAACAAGTTAACAAGTCCTAGGAAGTAAGTTAATGCAATTTCCCTTAAAGGAATTCCTTTTTCCAAGAGCATGATTTTTACGCAGGCCCGCATGGGAGTGTTAATTTCCACGGAGCTGAGCTCAAGACGTGGAAATTCCCAGGGGGTTACGTTTTTATCATGCGGATGAAAAGAATTCCTGTCACAATTAGTGATTGCCAGGGGTTAGAGATTGTTGTGTGTGTGTCGGGGGAGGCGGAGGGGTGGTGAGATGGAAGTGAGTGTGGCTGTAAAAGGTCAATACAAGGGATCCTTATGGAGATGGAAATGTCCTGAATCTTGACTATATCAATGTCAATATATTAATTGTGATATTGTATTAAAGTTGTTCAAGATGCATGTTGATGAAAATTGGGTAAAATACATGAGATCTCTGCATTATTGCTTGCAAATCTACAGTTATCTCAAAATAAAAAGCTTAATTAAACCATGTATATTTATAAGGAACAAAGTAGTTTTTTAAATTCTATTTGCTTTAGCTACAGTATATATGAGGAACCTTATAGCCACACCGGAAACATCACTGTTCACCTATGATAGGTTTTCCAATTGTGGCCATCCTCGGTACAAGCAACATATGAAGCTACAAAATACTGACCCGATAAACCCAAACCCAGAATGAAAAAAGCATTGGCATCTTTGGATAACTTCTAAGTGCCATCTACTGCACAAAGCACTTCACATACTAACATATGTGACTTACTTAACACTTAAAATGTCTTTTTAAGGAAAATACAATTATTGCTCCCATTGTGTTATTGTAGGAAAACACACATAGCATACAATTTACCATTTTAGCCATTTTTAAACATACATTTGTGGTATTAAGTACATTCACACTGATGCACAACCATCACCACTGTCTATAACCAGAACTACTTTTTTATCTTTGCAAAAGAAACTTTCTCTCCTTGTCAACCTCTGGCAATCATCACCTACTTCTTTCTCTAAATATTTGACTACTCTAGTTCCTTATGTAAGTAGAATTGTACAATAGAACTCTTATGTCTGGCTTATTTCACTTAGTGTGTCTTTAAGGTTCATCCACATTGTAGAATTTGTCAGAATTTCCTCCCTTATTTGAGGCTGAATAATACTGCACTTTACACACACAGGGTCTGGCACAAATAATGCCCCTTTTATTACAAAATCATAAGCATGTAATTCTGTAACATAACAATAACACACTCAAACACACTATATGACATTTTATGTTAAATGTTCAAATTGCTGTCTATCTCATGTGAGGCATTCAAGTACCCTACCAATCACACTCAAGCAAGGCTTACTTCTGCCAGAATCTGTGTGTATGTACATATATATAATACATATATGTGTGTGTACACACACACAAACACACATATGTACATACATACACACACATACACACGATGTTTAATTTATTCATTCATCCACTGACAGACATTTTGGTTGCTCTCACTTTTTACCTTTTGTGAATACTGCTGTTGTAAACACAATGTATAAATATCTAAGTTCCTGCCTTTGATTCTTTTGTGTATATATCCATAATTAGAATTGCCAGATCATGTCGTTATTCTATGTTTGATTTATTTGAGGAATTACCGTACTACTTTACACAGTTAAGGCACCATTATGTCCTTCAATGTTTGAAAAGTATGTTTTATTGATTATGTTATTACAGTTGTCCCAATTTCTTCCTCCACTTTATCTTCCCTGCCCAGCACCCCCATCCTTCTGCATCACTCTCCCCCACACACACCTTAGTTCATGTCCATGGGTCATGCAGATAAGTTCTGTGGCTTCTCCATTTCTTATACTATTCTTAACCTCCCCCTGTCTATTTTGTGCCTACTATTTATATGATAGCCAACCTATCAAATGCTCAGTTCAAAACACTGGTAATTAGGACGCTCATAGAAATAGTTGAGTATGGTCCCAAAATAGATGAAAAAGTGAAGGCTATGAAAAGTGAAATAGAGGAAAATGTACAGGAAACCAACAGTGACTAGAAGGAAACTGGGACTCAAATCAACTATTTGGAGCAGAAGGAAGAAATAAACATTCAACCAGAACAGAATGAAGAAACAAGAATTCAAAAAAATGAGGAGAGGCTTATGAACCTCTGGGACAACTTTAAATGTTCCAACATCTGAATCATAGAGGTGCAGAAGGAGAACAGGAAGAGCAAGAAATTGAAAAATTATTTGAAAACATAATGAAGGAGAACTTCCCAATCTGACAAAGGAAATAGACTTCCAGGAAGTCCAGGAAGCTCAGAGAGTCCCAGAGAAATTAGCCCAAGGAAGCACACCCCAAGGCACATCATAATTACATTACCCAAGATTAAAGATAAGGAGAAAATCTTAAGAGCAGCAAGAGAAAAGGAGACAGTTACTTAGAAAGGAGGTCCCATAAAACTATCAGCTGATTTCTCAAAAGAAACCTTGAGGACAGGAAGGGGCTGGAAAGAAGTCATGAAAGACAAGGGCCTATATCCAAGATTACTCTATCCAGCAAAGCTATCATTTAGAATGGAAGGGCACATAAAGTGCTTCCCAGAGAAGGTCAAGTTAAAGGAGTTCATTACCACCAAACCATTATTATATGAAATGTTAAAGGGACTTATCTAACAAATAGAAGATAAAAAATATGAACCGTAAAATGGCAACAAACTCATGACTATCAACAACAGAACCTAAAATAACTAAAACAAAAATGAACTAAGCAGATGAATAGTAACAGATTCACAGAAATGGAGATCACATGGAGGGTTATCAGTGGGGATTGGGGGTGTATGGGGAGGGAAGAGAATGGGGGAAAAGGTACAGGGAATAAGAAGCATGAATGGTAGGTCCAAAATAGATTGGGGGAGGTTAAGAATAGTATGGGAAATGGAGAAGCCAAAGAGAATAAAAATGGGAGCACTGTAATAGCATAATCAATAATACATATTTTTAGAAAGCGAAAAGAAAAGGCCTTGTCTGGCTAAGCTTGAAGACGTTTGTGGATTTCATGGTGGTACCTTCTTTCTTTTTTGATGATCTCTCTCCCCCTATTGCAATATTTCCTTTCCTTCTTGCAATAATCCTTTGGAATAAAACCTATATTTACCTAAGTCCAGATTTATTTTTATTTCATTAAAGTGATATAATTGTAGTTAAACCACGAGTTTGTCTGAATGCAATAGTATACACAATACGGCATAGTAATTAAAACTCTGGAGAGCCTATGTGGACATCTCTCATCACCCAAATCCAGTTTTTCCAGAACACTCTGTGAATACACGTGTCACAACTGAGTCACTTCCTCTCTCCCTCACTGTATTGTAAGCTCCTCAATAACAGGGCCTTGGCATTTATTTCTGCAACAAGAGAAGAGTATCTGCCAGGATAGGTGTGTTCTGAAGTGATGTATAATAAATGTTATTTATATATAAATGACAGTGTTATGGTGATAGTTTCTTTCTTTGGTCCTCAGATTCATATTTCTATAATAAGCCCCATGCTTTAAATGGTTGATCTTCATTGCTTTCACAGTGCTGGTTATGTCAGCACTCAGAAGTGCTTCTGGCTACTGGTGAATTAGGTGAATTAGACACAGCCACTAGATAAATAGGGGTCCAGAAATATGCAAACATGTTGCTATTGTCAGCAAACCTGAGAGACCCTGTCACTGCTGGACCATGAATCTGGGCAGTTTAAAGATGTGATTGTGAACCTGCATCTACTGCTGGCATTGGAATATGTTAAAGGGACTTACCTAAGAAAAAGGCATGTTACCAACTGTCATGCCTAAGGACCAGGCTTGGTGTTTCTTTTTGAGGTAGCATGCAACCCCCCGCCCCAACATGTCTAATTGGAGAACTCCCCAAGGATGGCTTCATCTCCAAATTGGCCCCTGTCCCAGTGCTATGGTGCCACTTTGGCACCGTTGTCCAGTAGCCCAGGGGAGGCCCGGGGAGCCACAAGTATAGGAGATATCATGACTGAAGACTAGTAATGTCTGGTCTGTGGTCATCAGCAGTGGGGGTAGATAAAAGTCATCAACTTGGGAAGTCCCAGACTCACCCGAGTATACATTCTCACTGAAGGCCTGGTCATCAGGCAGGATAAAGAGCTAGTGAGGACCTGGAGTGCAGCAAGAAACAAATTACATACCTTTTTGCTCTAACTTGTGTCCAGGGATGTGTAAACCTTATCTTACCTGCAAACACCTTATTGGAAGGGGTTGGAGAGGGAGGATATATAGAAAGAGGAGAAACTAATCCAACAAGGAATTGGGACATTTTAACTTGGATAATATATCAAAAAGAGAATGTTCTGGACATAAATAGACCAAGACAACTTTAATGACATTCTAAGCACAATCTTCAATCAGCTGCCATAAAATCTTCAGAACAATAACAACAACAACAAAACAGAAAGAATAATGTAGATTTTGGTATGTATACCTGAACATTAGTTCAAAAATCATCATGACTACATCTCTGGTTAGTGTCACAAACAAGAAAGTGTTTAGTAGGCGTGAATGTCCTGAAGAAGTGAGAGAGGGGAACAGAGTCAGTAAGCAAGAAAGAGAGGAAAGATAATTTCAGACAGATGGAGAGTAGGTGCAAGATCCCTGAGGAAGGAAGACACAGAGATCATGTAAGGGGTGGAAACAAGGCCAGAGTGGTCCTGAGCTAAAGAAGATGCTGTTGTATGAGTTCCTGTGAGTGTGGGAGCTGGGAGGCGTGGAGCAGCACAGAGTGATGTTGGAGTGTGTGACAGAGAGCTGCTGTGAATAGGTGCTAAGTTTAGAATTCTCCATGATCAGCCATTTGATTTTTTCTCATTGAGTTTTATTTAAAAAACAACAAAAAATAGACTTTGTATACGTTTAAATTGAGACCATGTCTAATTTCCCATATTTATAAATTTGCATCTGATTTGATACTTCAATTTGCTTTTCCTGGATATATCCAGAGTTAGGAACCAAGGATGTGAACCACAGTCACCACACCCCCTTCCCCAAACACTTGCCCAGGCAGAATTAAAATGAATCTTGAGGGGGAAAAAAAGTGTGCAGGAAGTGGATCTGAGAGCACCTTTCCTCTTTCCTGACATCAACCTGCACACGTGATTAAGTGCTGCCAAAATCTAAAGATAGTTTTTTACTCACTGTACCCTGGTGACCTTATAACTTCTTGGCCACTAGTGATTTTCTAATCTTGCATCATCCTTGTGTCCACCAGCAGTTGCATCTGATCTGTTACTTTCTGTCCCACAAGTACTTCCTGTATGAACCATCCATGACCTCAGTCAGGCCTCCAGCTCCAATCCTCCTTTCCCATCTTTCCCCAGCTTCCTCTGCACTTCAGGGTAAGGGGCCCAAGAAATTCCAAAGGAGATTCTCTGGAATGATGAAGGGTGAAAACTGACTCCACTATCAAACCAGGGGTGTTCACATCCTCACACTGGGTCCCTGGCTTCCTACCTGGACTTAGCTGTTGTATTAGTAATGAAAAGTTTGTCAAGGTCCACCCTCTCTTGTCTTTCCTACCTTTCTACACATATACATGCAAGCAACATGTACACACACATGCACACATAGATACACTGGTGGATGTGGGTTGTTTGGCTTGAAGAGGGTTGTTCCTAAAACACTTGTCTGTAGGAATGACCTCACTGTCGTGGTCCTGGTAGACAGGTGGCTGAAGAGTAGTCTGTGCTTCCTACCTGGGTTGGCAGTTCATTTCTCCAAACATCAAATGTGGACAGAGAAATTCAAGGAGACTAGCTTGATAGTAGGGAGCTGAGGGATGGGAAGCAAAGGGTAAGATCCTGTCTGTAGTGAGCTTGTCACAAATTGAAGCTAGAAAGTCCAGCCACAGGGTGAAAGAAATAAAAATCAATTAAAGGCCAAGCCTGAGGGCACTGCAGATGAAAATGCAGATCAAGAGGACGGCATGGAACAGGCAGCTGTGTAGATCTGAGAAAGCAGCTAAGTTGAGGTCTTGGGAGGACCTGGGTGACGTGCATGGTCCCAGGCACTCCCCAGGAGGTTTTGGAGAACAAGGCATTCCACAAGGGAGGCTAGGGCGCAGTTGATAGCTGCTCTAGAAGAGAGGGGGCATGACCAGATATTGTGAAGTGGAGCAGGAGGGGTTACAAGATCCCAGATGGTCTGAATTAAGTTGAACATTCTCCTCCCTTTGCTTTTCTCTATGGAGATTCTCTAAGCACAAAGTGTTCCACTAACAATACACATTCACTTGCTTCTTAGCCTTCTGTGCTCAGTGGGGAACCCACAGTTTAAGAGATTGCAGAGAATTGAGAATACCCTCAAGCTCAATGGCCTGCACTGAATTTCAGGATGAATGCCTTGAACAGCTGACAGCTACAGTAGCATTTCAGCCTGGAAGGGGGAATTTGAACAGAGTGCAGGGATACAATTCTCCATCTATTTTTCAAGTTACCAGCCAGTTCCATTTAGAACAAGAAAAACAATAATAAATAGTGAGCCTAAACAGGTTTACCTAAAGATCTTAATAAATAAAAGTTGGCTGGCTCAAAATATACCAGTGCAGGTTTGGAGTCAGTTATGACAGATACTTTGTTTCCATGAAATATAAGATGTGCATTAGAAATTTCAGACTGCTGAAGCCAGCAGCCAATAACTGTGGTTAACAGGGCAATTTGTCTGCATTCAAATCCCAACCCTCCCCTTTGTGAGCTGTGTGACTTTGAGAACACCATTTAATTCATATTTGTTCCTCAGTGTATTGATTTGTAAAGTGGACACAATAATGATAATTATGAGTATATCTTAGAGTGGTTCCACAAGGGAGAGCTCATACCCTGTGTGAGGGACAAGACATACCTGTAACAAGAACTGACTCAGAGAATCCATATCCTGCTAAAGGTCTTTCCAACCAGAAATGAGATTTGAATGGCAGGCTGTAAGCATGAAGTGGATGTCAGTGTTGGAATGTTCTCTTGAAAGCTAGGAAAAGTCTCCTGCATTAGCTGAGGCTCTGCATGTGCAAATGAGGCTGGAACCTAGAAGGAAAGAAGACAGGAAGTACAGGTGATTCCTGGGACAAAGGTTTTCATCTGAGAAGGCAAAAGGCCCTCATCCAGGCCCTGTGAGTCTAGAGTAGGGGCAAGTTGAGATAGGAACAAGGAAATTTTGCAAGATGAAACAGAGGATTGGGGCACTTTGTCCATTCTCTACTTTTGGTCACTTTTAGAATTTCAGAAGGTCCTGTGAAAACCCCAGACTATCTCATCGACACCAAGGGGTTTCCCAGCCCCTTGAGTCAGAGCTCAAAGGCACACAGTGCATTCAGGAAGCAAAGATGACATCATCAATCACGGGGAGAAACCCCTCTTCCCACGTGGGAGGTAAGCCCCACAAGGACAGAGACCATCCCTAGTCTTTGTTCCCTAGAAATTATCTTTCAAGCACTCAAATGTGAAGGTTATGGATTATATTCACATAAAGCTACTTAGAGCAGAAATGTGGGAAGTTTCTAGTGAGGGCCTTTGGCAGCAAACCATATTGTGTGCAGCCATCAAATCTCTGTTATTGTCTTTCAATTCTAGAATGTTCTTCAGAAAAACAAAACAAAATTAAAATAAAATGCGGCTCTATACGAACAAAACAAAACAAAACAAAAACACAACAAGAAACCTTTCTTCCAGCTTGGAAGTTGTGATGAGTCTTTCCTGGTATTCTGGGTCTCTCTGCAGATACTCCATGGATACACTGGTTAGGCGCCATGTCAACAACTGTTTAGAAAAGTGTGATTTCAAAAATAAATTGACTGACTTTTGCAATAAATAGGCAGTCTTCACAATTAGCCGGGTCAAGAAAAAATATATATAATAAATAAAAGCCCAGCTTCTCCAGCTTTCAACACAAAGATGATGCTGCAATAATTACACTTTAGCATTTCCCCAGAACTGTTAAACTGCTTCATGTTCCTCATTTTCTTTTCACATGCAGCTATTCTGGTTATGGGATGGTTGTTTGTTGAATCAGAGAAGTCCTAACTTCTGGGAAATCTGAGTCTACCCATACCTTCTCTCTTCATGGAAAATAAAAGCAGGGTTTATCTAGCCGCTTCATTTGGGGGTAAAAAGTCATAGAAAAGTATTGAGAAATACCAGGAACTACCAGAAATGTGCAGAGATCAAGGTAAGTGGTAAAAGGCATAAATTTAGTCCCTCGAATACTTTGAGAAATTTTAAAACTGTTTCTAGGAAGACTTGACTGAGAGTAATTAGCTGATGGGGGGCAGGAGGGGAGCACAGAGGTGAAGGAAAATAAAAGAGATCGGGAAAAATAAACATAGAACAGTCTGCTTCAAGAGTCACAGGGGCTAAATGACACGTGCCAGAAGTAAGGCCATTTGGTCATGTTTAGCCCGCCACTGCTATGGGCTGAGGTGGGTAGCCTTTGGAGTAGAGAGAACATAAGAGAGTTGTATGACATAATCACTCCCCACTGCGTATTCTTTCAAAACATACATGTATATAGCATTTTAGACTTTAAACAGCTTTTGGCAGATGCTAAGTCATCTGTGATAGAATCACACTGGGAATTGTGGTAGAAAGATTCTCAAGATTGGGAGTTGTCAGTTCAAACACTAGGTTTACAACTCTTTCACGTGACTTGGCTCTGAATGTAGTAGAAATAAAGATTTCCCTTTCTCTCATAGCAAAGTGTTTAGAAAGTCATGTAACCTGGATAGAGACAGAGTAACACAGCCAGAACTGTGTCATGGGCCCTGACCCGAGGTAAGAGTTCCCTCCACAGTTGAATAGACTGAGGTTATATGAGGACACTTGCTTCCTTCTATTTGAGAAAGCTCTGGGGGCCTGAGCACTTCCTTGACACCTTTACCTGGCTTCTGTACTCATTCAGCGGCAGCAGGATGGGTGGGGGGTGGGGTTTGGACACACTTGCTCTCCATGAATGTAACTGACCATGAACTAAACTTCTCTCCATGTCCCTCCTGGCCAATGACCATGTTTAGCTACTTGCTATTCCTGTACTTGTCTTAGCTTCTGCCACGTCCTCTTCTAACCACGTTGTCTGACAAGGTCCGGACGTGGGAAGAGGGAATTCAAGGAATCCATCTTCTAGAAGAGAACGTGGCATGGGGAGGGGGTGGGCAGTGATTTTTCCTGGCTTTGCTCTCAGTGACCTGCTTGCTACTATTGTTCATGGTCTTACCTTGTGCCCGGGTTCCCATGGGAACGGGCCATAGGAAGAAAGAGACTCGAAGAGAGTCTGTGATTGATTTTGAGAGAAACTCTGAAGGGACAGCTAGTTCTCCCCGGACCACTGATTCATGCCAAGTTGTTTAAACAATGTGTTTATGAATCTGAATAAGAAACTATCCCGACTGTTCCCATGAGAACTCTTGAATCAGTTCCAACAGGCTAAACTGTTGCCTGTCTATATGTTTATTTCAGTGATCAAAAGGTGGTGGGATTGTTAGACATTTATATTTCAAGTTCATTGAATCGCATAATTCCAATAAAGTTGTATAAAATAATTTCCTAATCAAAGAACAAAATCCCCTCTAATGAATTAGCCTATGAATGTCTGAAAGTAGTTAGATTAGTAGCCCCTCCTTTACCTTGAATAGCAATATATATCAATTAGAAGTAGACAGGCAAAGTTATAAGAAAAGCTAGTTAGCTATTACAAAAATAAGAACGTAGAAACAATTAGCCAGGGAGTCAGAGTTCATAGTACATAGAGAAACATTTTAGACAGAAAAGATAGATAGCTAAGGTAGACATCATAAAAGCCTTATAATAAATTTCCTATAACCTCTACCCGATCTAGCGTATCCTTTGTACTTACAGCTATTTCTAACTGTCTGATTTATAGTGCTCTTGGTTAAAACAATCTTTGTTTAATGTATAACTGAATCCATGGAAACTTTTACATTTTTCCTAGTTGCCTTTGTATTAATTTTTTTACTTCACCTAATCACTAATGTTAATCACTTCCAAAAATGAAAGTATAAAAACCTGCTTGTACTTGCAATAAACGGGACAGATCTTCACTGTCCTTTGAGTGGTGTTGCCGTCTGTCTCCCATCGCGACGCCTTACCCACCTCGGAGACCCCTGCCCCAACTGCAGCTGGTCCGCAGCCAGCTTCCAACATGGTTGTACAGGTCTTGATGCCAGGCCTCTTCTCTGCCCCTTAGATTACACTCTGCACACTGAGCCCTGTGGACTGTGACAGCCCTTGTCCGGATCTCTGGAGTGCAAACTTAGTAGATTCCTCAGCTCTGAAAGATGGATGAGGGAATGGTTCATATTGAGCTCTCAAAACCTGAACACTGAATGAAATCAGACCACCTGCCTCCAGTCCCAGCTCTGAAACTTGGGGCATGTGACTTAGCTTCCCTGACCTGCAGTTTGCTCAGCAATGACATGGGAATAATAATAACACTTTCCTTATATTGTGGAATATACTATGAGCACCATGTGAGGCACATGTTAAAGGGCCAATAAATGCTAGACTCTTATTATTAATGTTATTTTCCTCATGACACTCTCATCTTTTTCTGCTTAAATTAAACCATAAAAATTAAGGTCTAACAGATGCCATGTGGTCCAGGATCCATTTTTATCATTCTGACCAATGATGTGTTCCCAGAAAAGGGTTGTCTGAAGAATACTCATTTTTGTATCTATTTGAATTTCCCCAGACAAGAGCCAGAAGGTATTTAATCCACTAGACACTATTCCGTTGATGTCAATATAAATATACCTGCATTTATTCCCTGGTGAGTCTGTAAGTGTTGCCTAGAAGATCAATCTCCATCACATAGCACGGTTTGGGAAGGTAAATCTGCTCATAATGTGTATACTTTCTCGGCTGCTATCTGGGATACCCACAAAAGCTTCTCCTGCCTCTACCAAAAGGGGGTGGGCCACCGTGCTCGATCTTTTGGCAAGGAGAATTCCTGGCAGATCTTCCCACCCAACATGAGAAAATGACTTCATGCTGTCCTTTCTCCTCATCTGCAGCATAAGATGCTGTCATATGAAAACATTAACAAATTGCAAGAAGATAAAAGTCAATAAACAAAGAAAATTGGAATTTTTATCATCTTGAAGGGCAATTATAAGACTAAATAACTGCCTTTGTCTCTTTTGGTTCCAGAGGGAAACTGCAAAGGAGAGGGCAAGCAAGTTTTAACTTTTTCATGCAAGAGAAAAGAGATCTTTGAGAGAGGGAAGGCAAGAAACTGTACTTGAAGCTAGTCTATACTTTAAGGGACAGATATTCTGTGTGAGTATAAGCAATGCTCATGTCAAGATGGAATACCTACACTTATGCTTTTTCAGTGTGGTAATACTCTATGTATTAGGACTTGTTTACAGCAAATAAAAATATCTTACATGTCATCAATCAACATAGGTGGGGACATGTCTGATAAGGAGAGAGGAATGCCTTTTGAAACCCAAGGACAAAAATGCAGTAGTGGAAGTGAGACTTCAAGTTTCTCTTTATAGAGACTTCTTATTTCTCTCCTTCCCTGCAGACCAGATTTCTCCACTTCCAACCACATAATTAAAAACAAAAAGTGGCCCACAGTTCTTGAGTTTTATATTATCAGTATTATCCAAACAAACAAACAAAAAACATGGCTTCTAAGTCAGCTCTAAATTTTAATACTGCAAGATAAGGTTCGTATTGGCACAGTTTGAGTCAAGTGGCCCAATCAAGTGCTGACGGGGGCAGGATTGGAGATGTGGTTGCATTGTACAAAATGCTGATTGGAAACGCCAGGGTGCACATTATGGAATAAATATTTCCCCCACTGCCCCCCAACCTAAGGCACAATATTGCAATACTACTCCAGGAAAAGTGGGTAGTAAAGAGCTCAAATTGAGACCAAGATTTTATTACCCAGAAGATATGTGTATATACATGTGTGTTTGAATTAACAACTCTTGGATAAAAAGTTTAGTATATATAAATTATTGTCTATAATATGAATATAAACTATAAATATATATGTGTACATACTGTGTGCTTTTTGATAAATATACATGATTTAAAAAGTTGTTTTCCCTACATTGTAAAGCTTCTTCCAGCAAAATTTATTAGAGCTAGATGATTCTAAACTGTCTTTTTAAGAAAAAAATATGTTTAAACACAAAATCAAATGATTGCATGATATTCTATAGTATATAGGTATTTTTTGGAGGTATCATTATCTTAAGAGTTAAGAGTTAATAAACTGTCAAAAGAATAACACCATCTCAAGGACTATGTACAAATTCATATCATGGAAGCATCTCACCTCCAGAAGGATGAATTTTTCCCTCTATTGCTGTCCAGGTAGCCTTTAACAAGTCCTTACCCTACATAAGCTTTGCTAGATGCTTTTCATAAGATATTCCCAACTTATTTACCTGTTATTCAGTGGATAGTTTTAGTTTCCCTTGCTCCTTACCTACCCTATTCTATATTAATGACTTTGAAGAACATTATTATATGTTTATCTCTCCAGTTCCATTTTCCACCCATATCCACCTTTTTTTCTGGGGTCTGGATGCTGACCTGTATAGACTATTCAATGTCTTCAAGTGAATAATGCCAAGTGTGCCAGAGATTAGCTGTTCCCTCCCTTCCAGCTCTCCCAAACTGCAGATTCGTCAGCAAAGGCGATGTTGTCAGGGTGAGCCACTACATTCTGGAGTGGTTTGTTAGTCCTTACAAGAGAGCTGGAACACGCCCCTGCAGCTCTGACACTCGGAACTCCAGTGCGCTCATCTGTTTAACCCCTGATAAGAAATGAGAATACATTTCGGTGTAGGCCCTGAACTATCAAAGCACATAAATCTCCACACTAAATAATCCTGGGAACCCCAGCCCTTATCTGCCCTGTGTCAGAAACGAGGACAAGGCAAGAATAAAAGATGTTGGCCAGGAACTCCATGATCAATTAGATCCAGACTTGAGAACCAAGACAAGGTTTTATATGTATTCAGTGCATGTATGGGGTTAGATGTGGCTGCTTCATGGAACTGGGCAAGGCTATCCAGGAGGCAGGTGTGAAGAGTGATGTGATGGCATTACGTTTGTGCCGATCTTGAGGCAAGACCAGTTCTGAAGGATGGAGAAAATTCCTCAGCATCATTTACTCATATTGACCTATATTTGTGCTCCAACAGTTGTTTAAAAAACTGCCAGCTTCCAAAATAAATGATGTAATTAATGGGGATTGCAGCCATTCAGACTCTTCAATGAAACTGAAGTTCTCTTTAAAAACAATACACACTCCTTTCTCAAAGCCTATTTGCTTAAATTCTTAATCATAGTTCTTTAAGGTGGGTAGCATATGCTGCATGTGACATGTTGACTAGTATTAACCTTGTATTTCATGTTATAATAAAAAAATGTACTCTCCTGAACACTGCTGGAAAATGAAAGGTAGTTACAATACTTATTAGCCACCACACATGAATGATGACTAAAACCAAGTATGAATGTAACAGAAATTGTCTCTAGAATTAAATAGTGGGAAAAGAGTTAATCTTCCTTTGACAATTTTATATTGTCTGCAAGCATATATGGTCCCTAAACTATCCTATATGTTTTGGGAGCAATGACTGACATGTCATTCAACAAACTGATGTCGTAAGAGATAATTAACTACAAAAACACATAAAAAAGACGAATAGAAAATAACAGAAGAAAGTTAATGATCCTTGTACATTGACAGTCAAGCCCAATGTTGCTTCTATGTTTCTACTGAAAGCTTTGGTCCCCAGATAGGAACTTGACTGTACTAAAGATGACAGGCAGTGAGAAGCATGAACCAGGTCAACAGGTGTGGCCTCTATGATGTTCAAGTATAGCTGAGAATGAAGAAAGGATGTAAAGAAAAAGGAGGAAGAGGAAACTAAGAAAAACAGAAAAAAAGGGAAAGTAAGAGGAACAAAGAACATCTAGACCCTGTCCTTTTGACAGGTGCAGTTTGCTAGAATGGAAAATAGTGTGAGTTTTTTCATTCAAGGAGTCCTGGATTTGAATCCCCTCTACTTTTACTAAGTAACCTTGGGACAGTCACTTTAACTGCATGATCCTGATCTCTGGACCTGTAGAACAGAGTTAATGAAATGTTACGTGGTTGCTGTGAGATAAGCACACAGAGCAGTGTCTGACTTCAAATGTGGGCTGAGTAAAATGTTGGCTCACTTTCTCTATTTCCCAATATTTGTTTTCTTTAAAATTCTTACTACAGAGGAGAGAAACAAACTAGCCAAGATGCCAAGTGTTTTCAGCAAGAGTTCCTAAGTAAAGATTTTTCCTGGATCTCTCTAGTTGCACACAGTCTCCTCTACAGAAAGATTTACTTTTGAGATGACTCTGAGGAAGTCTGTGAAAGAGAAGGTGAGTCATCTTTTCATCTGATGGCCATCAGGATCTGACTACCATAGCCACCCAGGCTAACATTTGACCAATCAAATCTGGACAGCTTGGTTTCTCAAACAGCTCAGTTTTTCACACTAGGTCATAGATGTGCAGCTTACAGCACATAGACAAAAATTTTCTGCTTGCCCATATTATGTAGAGTTCCTTAGGCTCACAGTCCCATATTGAAATTCAGTTCACTAGGAATTAATACTTTTAATCATCCAATTTCTGAGTGGTTCCCTTTGATAGCAAACTCTGGATATCAGGGTGATTGCTAATAGACCTCTGCATTGGAGACTCAGTTCTGTCTTCAGGAGTGAAGGTTCTATTTCATCTCAAAGACTGGAAGAATTGTAGGATTTTAAATCACATAGAGAGTTATTTTCCATCATCAGAGATCCACTTGACCTGAGGTTAGGGAGACCTCCCACACTCATGTGACTCCAAGGCTCTAATCTGGAGTCCGCAAGTCAGTGTAGCACCCCTTAGCCCACATTCACAGCTCCCTCTTGCTTTGCTCTCAATCCAGACAGGTTGTGTGGATTTTAAGGTCCAAGTCCCTGACTTCTTGTTCTCTGTATTTGTCCCCTTCAGATGTGGTAGATGTTTGTAAATTTATCAAATAATTGAACCCCAAAAGAAAAGTGCTATTTTGCTGAGAAAATATCTGTCTTTCTGATCACAAGGAGCTATTTTCCGTGGAAATTAGACTTTACAATAACCTGTACTGAAAAAGAAAAAAAAGTGAATCAACCTATTCTTTGGAAAGGAAAGGGAAAGGAAAAGGGAACACATTTTGTTGAGTATCTACTATGTGCCAGATGAGGTAATAGGAAATTCAAATAGGTTAAGAGATTAAATCCTCACAATAGTACTAATGATTTGTGGTTGAAACTAGAGATTAGACTAAAAATAAGAAGTAAAAATAAATTTGTATGTTGAATCTCCTGAATGTGACAGTTGTTTATTCAGAATGTCCTGAAGTTACACAGAACATGTCATGTAGGGTGGGCCTGGCATTCATGGACCTCATATTCCAAGTGTGACTCCTACGCTTGCTAAGAGAGAAATGTCAGCTACTCCATAGAATAGCTAGAAAGATGAAATGAGATGACGTGTTAAATGGCTACAGCAATGCTTGAGTAGGTAATCATGCTTTTTCTTTTTCTTTTTGGCCTTTTAGGATGAGGATTTTGACAGTATTGATAAATCAGTTCAGTTTAAATTGTTGGACTTGTGTAGTTCCAGGTTAGAGTGCCAAAGATACTGGACTAAAAAGGAAAAATCAGTACCACACAATGAATGGTATGGGATAGGAGAAAAGCAATGTGCCTAGATATTGCTGCTTTCTGTAAACTGAATTGATTTAGTAACCAGCTGTAATTAAAGGAAAAATGTTTGTTTTTGTTTTTCCTCCCTCCAGAGTAAAAATCAGGAAGGATTAAAGAAAGAAGGAGAGAATATATCATTGAAAATAGATAAATGATTGAAAAAACAGACAAAAAATACAGGAAAAAATAAATTTGCATTTTGAGTGTCCCAGATGGGATAGTTGCTCTTTTGGAAGGGCCTGATAGTGTAGCAAGCAGGTTATGTCGTAGGTCTGACATGTACTGAGCATACATCACAGGACTGATTTTCAACCTTGCCCATTGAAGGCCCAGATTTCATACCCAAGGGCTCTCACAAAACTTGTCCTTCATTCTCTGTGGTTTTTAGGACATCTGCATGAAAGCATAGACTCTGCCTCCTGCTGCTTAATCACTACCTGAAGTCACAGGATGGCTGTAACCATGGCAACACCTTCGATATAGCTAACCTGGGGTTACAAACTCTCAGGTAAGAAACAGGAGACAGACACATATTAAACCAAAATAAACCTAAGGAAAACTGACTTTAAACATATCATCCCTCAACTTCAGACCTCAATAGATTATAAATCAGCATCAAGGAGGCAGAGAGGAAAGAACATTTCTTACTAAGCATCTCTTGTGCACTAGATACTATGCTAGGGCATTGCCTAGATTTTTAATGTAGTTCTGAAAATAATCCAGTGAGGAAGGTATAATTATAAACTTCCATTACTAATGCACAAATAGAAGTAATAAGTCTTTAGGAAACTTGCCTAGTGTTCCAGTCAGGTAAGTGTCAAAGGTGAAATTAGTACTAGCTCTGTCAGATTCTGTTTTCACTATGGAAATTTGGTCTCCAGTTCATGAATATTTCCCCTGAGGCATTTCATTTCATGAGCTGCCATTTCTCTACCCTGTCATGGAACCCTTCTCCCCTTCAGAGAACTCTGTCCCTGTCTGAATCTAGTCTGGAAGACTCATGTCATGGCCACACAGTTCCCACACCCCAAGGCCCATACTTTGTCAAAGTATGTTAAATGAATATCTAAGGACATCTCCATCCAAAAAAGCAATTTAAAACAAATTTATCTATTTTATATGAAAGAAGGAAAGAGAGACTCAAGAAGTTAAAACATAAGCTGAAAGCCAAGATGCCAATGTTAAAATTATTGAGTGTCAGCTTCTGACCTAAACTTGGCAAATGTCCATAGTCCTACTGGGAAGTGAGAAAGACTACAAGAAACAAAAAAGGGACATGTGTGGAGACTCTATCTTTTCCTCTTCCCGTTTCTGATCAAAATAGTGGAATTCAGTATCTGGAGACCTCTAGAATTAAACTCTGCTATGAGGTGGAGCTATATGACATTTTTATCTTCCTCTCTGTGTCATTCTGTGTTGCCTTAAGTTTTAATAATCTTTATTTATTATTTTTATAACTCTAGAGAAAATTTATATTTTAAAGGAACAAAATATTGAATTTATACTAAATAAAATATGGCACACACTCTCAGCGAATCAGACACATGGTTGTTGTCAGTTTAAATAGTCATCAGAAAGGGCTTGGCTGGTATTTTTAATGAATTAGCCACCCTATTGTTATTTAAATGTGATTTAGTTTCAGGACTTTTGGAGATGAAGTCTGACTCTGGAACTTGGCACATTCAAAATCTCCTTCACTTCAAGGACCATGTATGAAGCAGTTGAAATTTTTCTACACATCAATTCAAAACACCTGTTCCTGTGCATAACAAAGCCCAGAACTGAAGGTACTTACAGCTTCTGGGGCCATCGGGATCTCCAGTTAGGAGATCATTGCAGCTTGTAGGTAAAAATATCAAGCTGTACTAAAGGAAGGAAAAAACACACTCAACACACACTAGTTCTATTTATCATGGCTGTGCTGCTCTGTGCTCTAAAATCAAATATCAAAATGTTAAGCACAATCTTTCTATCAGCATGAAACAGGGACTGTGGCACCAGTGATCTTTGTCCATGCTCTAGCCATTCTGCTTAAGGAGATACTATGGAACAATAACCAGGGGAAATGAGAAGTGTATCATGAAAAGCAATGAGGGAATGAGGTAAACTATACTTCGTTATATTTAGTATTTGAGCAATTCTTAGTATTGTCAGTTCTGCTTAGTATCTGCAATTGTTTCTAACTTAATGCCTCCCCTTTCCCCTTTCCATTCTATGTAATAGCTCCTGTCTTTTTTATTCTATTGTCTGATATTGGGAATATGTTTACTTAAAAATTAAATTCATAAGCATTGATGAAAGAAATATCTAATGCCACATTTGCCTTCTTTGGTTCTGTGAGCCCTTCTATGATTTCTTTGTTTTCTGGAGTCCTGACTTCTTCCTCACACCAGCAGAAGCCCACAGTAGTTGATAGGATGGTTGCAAATACCACTGGCCTCATAGACTATAGCCTAAGGACTGGAATGCTATGCCCACCTTTCCTCAATCATTGTCTCCTCTTTGTACCTGTCTATGTCTTTTCTTGCTGCTTTTCCACACTAGATATTAAGGTGAATATACCAACTTTTACCTAAAGCAAACACCTTTTTGTGAATTTTCTCATATTTAAGTCTATATAATCAAATAATATTAAGGACGAGTTTGAAGGGAATTATTCATAGGTCAGAACTCCATAGCTAAAGTCCAGTCCCAGGGGTAAGATAGGAACAGTTGGGAAAAATAGGTGAAGATCAGGAATCTAAGAAAAATCCAGCTGCTTGGGTTAGTCTCACACAGTGGAGACTTTGGGAGCAGCACACAGAGGACAATTGGTGGATATAGTAATGGCACGTTCCAAAAATATTCTGTAATCCTTTCAGTACACAGACAGAATAGCATATGAACAGTCAGACATGTATCCCTTAAACAGCCATGCCACTTACTGCATCTTGGCTTCCCATTTAAGCCATTTAGTCTGCTCTGAGAAACTAATCTGAGACCTTTACATGTTTTGGCTTTGCTAGTAAGCACAATGTTAAATTTTTTAAATTACTTTATTGTTCTTCAATTACAGTTGTCTGAATTTTCTCCCTTCCCCTCCTCCCCACTCTGTCCAACCCCACCTCACTCCCTTGCTTCTACCCGCCCCCTTGGTTTTGCCCATGTGTCCTTTACAATAGTTCCTAAAAACCTTTCTCCCCACAATCCCCTCTCCCCTCCCCTCTGGCTATTGTTAGATTGTTCTTAATTTCATGTCTCTGTTTATATTTTGCTGACTTTTTTCTTTTGTTGATTACATTCTAGTTAAAGGTGAGACCATATGGTATTTGTCCCTCACTGCCTGGCTTATTTCACTTAGCATAATGCTCTCCAGTTCCATCCATGCTGTTGCAAAGGGTATAAGCTCCTTCTTTCTCTCTGCTGCATAGAATTCCATTGTGTAAATGTACCATAGTTTCTTGATCCACTCAAGCACAATGTTAAATTTTAACAGTAGAGGGTGGTGGAGAGTGATTGCAAGGTAAAGAAAGGAGTTTTGCTTTCTTGTTCCAATGTGCTCCTTAAGCAGACTCCTGTAGGGTGTGTAGCTTCTCTGGGTCTAGCTGTTGTCGCACAAAGGACTTTCTAGCAGTGGCTACAATTTCTGCAGCATCAGAGGCCTGCAGTGTTCAGCAGGCAGCAACACCTGAGATCCCTCTCAAGTGCTCCTCAAGTGGTTTTGTAAAATACTGCCTCTAATGAAATACCTCCCTGTGAACAGCTTTCTGGGAAAAAAAAAGCCCCAGCTAGTATGGCTCAGTTGGTTGGAGCAATGCCCCATAAACCAAAAGGTCATAGATTTGATTCCTGATCAGGGCACATGCCTGGGTTGCAGATCTGGTCCCCAGTCAGGGCTTGAAGTAAATGAGATACCTGAAAATCCATTGAACATCCTCCTTTTCTACACCTGTGTATGGCTTGACTTTTCCATCTAGACAAGGGGTGTCAAACTCATTTTCACCAGGGGCCACATCAGCCTCATGGTTGCCTTCAAAGGGCCAAATGTAATTTTAGGACATAATTAATGTAACTACTCCTTAACAGTTAAGCGAGAGCTCGGCACTGCTGCTGGGTAAAAACAAGATGCTGGGATGGATAAAACAAGGTAGAGGGTTGGATTCAGCCCAAGGGCCTTGTGTTTGCCACCTGTGATCTAGATCTATTGTTCCTACTCCTAGCTGAATTTTAAAAACACCTGTGGAATTTAAATAACTTCCTAAAATATCACTGTGATAACTTTGGCAGTCTTAACCTCATTCACTGTGTGTCCTTGTGAAAGCCTCTTTAATCTAGTTCCTCATTAAAAAAATGAAGTCATTGGAATCAATCATCTCCTTCTATCTCAGATATTCTACTGTCTATTCCCTTACACTCTTCCATTATTTATTTCCCTAAAGGAAATGCCATGTCTTGATCCCATGACAAAAAAAAAAAAAAAGAAAGAAAGAAAGAATTTTCATATATTTCCATTCATTTAAATTTTCAATTGAATAATAAGATAACTCAAGTACCTGGTTTTGTTTTAAAGGGGGAAATAGTAGAGAATGAAAGTATGTTAATTCTGTTGTATTCCCAGCTGGGGGTGTGCAAGAGGCAACCACACATTAATGTTTCTCTCCTTCTTTCCTCCTCCCTTTTTCTCTCTCTGAAAATAAATAAATAAAAATAAAAAACTACATTGAGATTCTTGAGGAAAAGAAAGTTGTAAACAGCAAAACATAAGTTACCATATTTTGCTGTGTATAATGTGCTCCCATGTAAAAAGCACACCATATTTTTGTGCACATTATATACAGGATTATTATACCCATTATTATACCATGGTATGTAATCATTATACCCATGTATAATGCACATCCTTATTTTTCTCGCGAAAATTTGGGCAAAAAAATATGTGTTATACATGGAAAAATACAGTACTTTTTATAATTATTATATCTACAGGGGTTAGTATGTGTCTGTAGATGTAAGTATTACAAAAGTCTGAGATAAAATTTGTTTCCTCAGGAAATCAAAAATATACAAGAAGGACCCCCAAAAAGACAGGATTTATTTCCTGCAGGGTGGCCTTTTATAGTACAGGCTTCCACTGCTAGGTGAGTGTTCTAGGAATGTATCTGTATCAGTGTACCAGCTGTCGTTGTTGTGAGAGGCTGTGCTCACCTTCAGTAAATTTTTTTGAAGACTCTTTTAATGCATTTGCCCATTTCATGGTGGGTGATTACAAGCACACCCGCCTACACCACGATGAATGTTTAGTGGTTTTTGACCAAAACCAGCATAACTCCCATATCTCACCCTCCCTATTCACTTGATTTCTACCCAAAAGAGTTTTTTTTTTTTCTCCTGGATGAAAAAGTCCTCAAAGGTAAACATTTTGCCAGCGTGGAAGAGGTGAAACAAAAAACAGCAGAAGCACTAAAAGGCATCAAAGTCAACGAGTTCAAAAACTGTTTTGAGCCCTGGCTGGTGTAGCTCAGTGGATTGAGCATGGGCTGGGAACCAAAGGGTCCCGGTTCGATTCCCAGTCAGGGCACATGCCTGGGTTGCAGGCCGGGTCCCCAGTGAGGGCCATGTGAGGAGCAACCATACGTTGCTGTTTCTCTCCTCTGTGTCTCCCTCCCTTCCCCTCTCTCTAAAAATAAAAAAAAAAAAAAACACAAAAAACTGTTTTTAGCAGTGGAAAAAACACCTTGATAGGTGTATGGCATTAAATGGAGAGTACTTTGAAGGTGACTGAAGTTTAAACATGTAAGAATAAATACACAATATTTTATAAATAAATTCAAGGTTGGGTCCCCCCTTTGTATAAGAAAGGGGCTCAAAGCAATATTTATTTTGGAGAATAGTAGTACCTAAGATGTCCTTGTATTTTGAGGTTTGTCTCTTAATGAAAAGGTTTTTTATATGATTACACTAAATAATAAACATACTTATATGGAACCAGGACAAAATGTGTCTTGCTTTTTCTTCTTTCTGTTATAGATTTCCCTAACTATGAACTACTTATTTCAGCATTTCTTATTTTAAATTCCTTGAAGAAAACTATAAATGACCACATTCACTTCTTCATTCATGTCAAGTCTGTCATGACTGTCATACAACACTGTCTAGCCCACTATTTCATTGCCCTAGGACGAAGGCTCAGCTTTGGTTAAAATAACTGTGGAACATGTAGGCCGTGAATCAGAAAGAAAGGCTGAAGGACAATCAAATTTCTTTAGAAAGGGGCATGGGGAGGCAAGTAACAAAAATACAGAGTTTAGTACATTAGTCTTAGCCATTGTTGTCAGCATCAGCCTAAACTCATTTGATCTCTAACATCCACAAGCTCCATTACACCCTCAGACAAATAGGAAATTTTTTCACCTACCCCGCTTGCCTACCCAGGTTTTTCAGAGTCCCATAGGGACAATGGTAAAGGAGACGAGTTCAGGAAAGTCTAGCTTAGATACACACAGTAGGACTGAATTAGATTTATTTGCCCTATAACAACAGAAAAAAACTTATATTTGATTCTTTGTCTTAAATTTTGGATCATCTAGGCTAATCAAGGTCATGATTGGCAATCTGAGAAATAAAGACATAAAGTAACTAAGTACCTGAGATTTTTAGAGTATACATAAATTGATGAAGATGTGCTAATGATGTGATATCTGTTAGTGTGTCAATAGTTGTTGAAAATACTTTTATGTTTTTCTAATTAGAAAAACATTAATTTTATGTGACATCTCAACCAGGCTCTGCCTTGTAGACACTTGACAGATGCCAAAGTTAGTGTCCATAAGGTCTCACTGATGAAATTTGTCTGAGCCCTTCTTTTAAAATTGTAGGAAGCTCAAAGGAGCAAGAATAAACTCTTTATGAGTTTATGTAAGTATTTTGGAAAAATTGCTGTTACATAACCAATAGTAAAATGAAAATCAAGTGTTAATTGTAATTGGAAAAAAAGTGCAGTATACTTACAAAAAATAAACCACAGAACTGACTGACAGAAGCTGTCAGTCCCAGCATGTACCTGGATAGTGGTGTAAAGTTAGATAAGATGCTTATCCTCTCTGAGTTTCCAGTTCACAAGCAGTGAAACAAGAACAAACAAACAAGCAAATGAAAAGAAACTTTTTCACATTGAACGCGCCACATGGAGAATTTTCCTATTCTTTATGAAAGAGGAGAAAATGTGGGGAGAGTACACAAACTAGAGAAGAAAATTACTAAATAAAAAATTGGAGGATAACAAATGAAAGGTCAACAAAAGCAAAAGGAAAAAAGAAAAATAGGGAGAGAAAAGACTCAGACTTTATATGTGTGTGACTTTTCCCAGACTCAAGATGGCAGATGCCCAAGGCCAGTAGTCCTGATGGAAGTTCAGGCTCCCGTACCCATTAGCTTTGTGACCACAACCAAGTTTCACCAATGCCCATGAGACCTCAGTCCTCTCATTTATATATATACATTTTTAGATGACATTATTAACAAGATACCTTCCCAATTCATGACTTAGCTTTATATAATTGTAAAGGAAAAGATTTCATTTTATTTGCCTTAAGCTTTCAGATACCAACTGTGCCTCTGCAGCAGTGGGTTGCAAATAAACCCAAAATGCTTTCATGGCAAAAATACACATATACTTATGGACACCCTTCAATACCTCATACAATTTCATCCGTTAATAAAATATCAAAACTGCAATTTCTGTAATGGCTCTGATTTTTTTAACTGAGGAATGCATTTACCAGGGAAGGGCTGCCTGGGCTTGAACATCAGGTGAACTCTGTCGGCAGCCCCCCAGCTTATCCTGAACAAAGCTAGACCCTTGCCCTAGCTGTGCCTGGCTTAGGTATGAGAGTAAGTTCAGTACAATCACATGGTTATGCCTTCTAGGGCTTTCGAGACTTTCGTGACATATGGAAGGTCCTCCTCATTGTTTTTAGGGCCTGGGCCTGGCTAGCAGACTGCATCGGTGGCAATACTGAGACAGCAGTTTGGCACTCACAGACAGATCTGGCTCCAGCCTCCATCAAACAACATCTGCCCTGCTGTTTAGTTTTATGGGGTTACCAATTTCATGAGGCAATGCTGTTTAAATCTCTAACAAGCTCTTATATAGCAACCTGGTAGAAAACAAAGGGAGCTCATGTTAGTGAAAGTGACTGGATTCAAACTTCAGTTAATTGTTCATGAGCTGAGAGACCAATAGCCAATCTCTGGATATCTCAGAATCTCTCTATTCATCTATAGAGTGAGACTAATAACTAGAAATGCTCAATTTGCCTTCCAGAACTTATGTAGTCTCAAAAGCCTCTCTTGAGGGTAAAAACAGAAAAAAAAAGCAAAAATTTTAAAGCAGTAAGAAAAAAGACTAAGTCTACATGTTCATTTCCCAAAGTTTCAGTCAGAATAAACATTTCAGTCACCTGGCCAAGGGGGACACAGTGAACACTCACTAGTGTTTACACGTGAATTTCCACTTCTCTACGTATGTACACTTTTTTCATTCCAGCACTACTTTTTCCTCTTCAGCAATTGTTTCTTTCTTTGAGGGTTTTTTTTGTTTTTGTTTTTTTTTTTATCACCTTTAAGGCCAGTATCAGGTGTGGAGAAGTGTGAACTGTGCTGAGGGCATTCATGATCTCTCCAACACCATCATCTGGGTCTGCCATTGTGATGAGTGTTTATGTGGATGGTCATTATGTTTAATCTTTTTATCATTCCTATGAGCAGCCTAGTAGTATCCACTAAATTTCCAAATTTACAGATAAGAAAACTTGCCTACAATCACAAGTGCCTGAAAATTTCCCCAGGCCCCTCTTCATTACCCTCTTCCTATTCACTTCTATTCTTCACCTCCATGGTTTTCAATTCTTCACTCTGTATTCTCTAGTACCTTTTCTTTACTTTTCTGTGTTGAAAACATTCATGGACTTCTTTTGGCTTCTTGGCCATTGACTTTTCTCTAAGGCCTTGAATCTATTCTTCCCTCTGATTTCTGGATTCCATGTAGTCTTGGATTTAAAAAAAGTTGTCTATTCCCGTCTTGAAGCCGTGAGGTGTACTAGTGAAACTTGTATATTCTGTCTCTCCAATTGGAGGTTTGACCTCATTGCTTAATCAGTAATAATTACCATGTCTTGAGGTCCCTTAACCTATATCATTTCATTCAGATGTTATAATAACCCTACAAGCAGGGTACCGTTATTTTACCATAGTTCTTTGATCCTGATACAGCTAATGAATTACAGAGTCAAAATCCTAATCAAGGTCCTTATGGAAACAAGATAGTAAGAAGCTAGGAAAATTCTTTGGCAAGTGAAATAGGGAAACTGAGACAGGCAGCTGAACACAAATGGCTGAGCAATTTACGCCCAGGTGCACATGGCCACCAAGGCAGAAGGCCTTGAGTGTCTGAAAGTGGGCAAACCTGGGAAAACAAGGACCTCATCCCCAGAGTAACCTCTACTCCCTGGAGACAACATCTAGACTGCAGTTATATTTCAGCTCCAGGTCCAGAAAAGCAGTAAAACCAGGTGAACAAACACCAGGAACCACTACATTTATGACTAAAGACCTTCCCAGTCATGGACCAATCACTGGAGACAATGACCCTGAAAGGGCACACCTGGAGAACTAATGAGTATTCTGCTGAAACCTTCTTCTAAGACCTCCCCTAATATTCCTGCCTGCTGGAGAGAGATAAAAGCCTTGAGACAAAGGACCCAGTGCATGCACTCTCCCTCTGGGGTGCAGCCCACACCATTTCCTTTCCTTTCCCCCACCCCACTTTCCCCCACAGGCACACATCTCCTAAACTCTAAGGCAATGGACAGTAGCTGCTCATCCCAAGCTAATCCACTGAACCTGTCCCTGAGGTCCCCCATTTCTCTAGCTTTTCAGTGAGCTAATGCAACCCATCCTAGGCTTTCCTGTTGCTTCTTCTATGCCAAGCCCTTCCTTGTTTCACTTTAATAAACGCATCCTCATAGTCCTTCCTTGTTCCATGCCCTTCCTTGTTCCTGCTTTAATAAATGCACCCGCATAGTCATCTGGACTTGTGTTGTGAAATCTTTCCTACATGAAGTCAAGAACCCACACACTACAGCTGGTCCCATGAAGACCTGCCGGGCCAGGCCTCTGCCCAGTAACATAATGACACCAGACTCTACCTATAACCTTTATAATATGTTAACCCTAACCTTATTTATGCTGATTGCTGATCTCACTCTATATTATTACCCCTTTATTTTATTTTGGATCTCAACTAGAATCAAGGTAGCCACAAAGTCGATCCTGTTTAATTCATATCCTTCTCACTTAATACTTGTACTTTAATTCCTCTATTTCTGCAAATTAAAATACTAAAAGTTACAGTTCCTAAAGCCCCTAATAACAACTACTTACTAATTAACCTACAATATAAATGGTGTCCCCTCAACAGTAACTCTGTGTGACAGACCTAAGAGTTTAAGCAGTGTGTCTGATGTGACAAATCATAATACAATATTATTATAGTAGCTATTGGGGATAGAAGGGAAATTATATGATAATTTTTTATTAGGAGGTTTCTCAAAGCTAGGCAGTCATCTTTTATCATAATTTGAAGGAACTATTACTGTACCTGCTTCTATATATACTGATGATTCCTTATTGCCCACTGGTTGAGACCACCAAAGTTTCTATCACCACAGGCCAAGTAATGGTGATAAAAAAATCATTTATAAAGCCTTTTAATTTGAGACAAATTCAATGTATTTATATTACAATATTGCCAAAGACGAGAATTCTATATTTTGAACTTTGATTGTTGAAAATGTGATGAAAACACTAGAATGACAGATTCAAGATTAACAAACCCCAAATGCAAGAATTATGAACTAAACTACATTCAAATATATCATAATTAAGGTGTTCAAAACAGTGATAAAGAGAAAAATTTAATATCAGCCTTAGGGAAAAAAGAATATGATATACAGAGGAAGAAATATAAGGATGAGTGCATATTTTTTCTTCAGAAAAAAAATTATGAACAAGAAGACAGTGGAACATGCTGCAAGAAAAAAAAAAAACCCTGAAACTTAGAATTCAACATTCAGTGATGACATCTTTTGAAAATAAATGTGACCACTACACACTCACTGAATGGCTAAAATCTGACAATACTAATGTTTAGAAAGAATGTGAAGTAACAGGAACTCTTATCTATTGCTTATTGGAATGCATAATGGTGCAGCCTCTTTCAAAGACAGTTTGCCAGTCTTTTTCTAAGCTAATCCTAATCTTACAATATGATCCAACATTATGCTTCTAGGTATTTACCTAACTCATTTGAAAACTTGAGGTCACAAAAAGTTGCCATGAAAATATTTATAACAGCTTTATGCATATCTCTAAAAACTGGAAAAATACAAGGTGTCTTTCAATATGGGAAAGAATGAAGTAACTGTGTCACATCCATACAACAGAATAGTATTCTGTGATTAAAAAGATAAGGCTAGGAAGCCACATAAAAACACAGCTGAATCTTAAAAAATATACATAGGGACATTTCATAGGCACACTTGCTGTACGTCATGATTAAAATGCAAGTTATTACATTTTTCCCAAAGCCTGGGTCCACTTTAAAACCTTTCTATTACCAGAAGCTATTTTTGATTCTTCCAATTCAAATGCTATCTCCTTCCTCTGAAACCTCAAAGCAATTATCTGTCCCTTTATTATAAAAAAAAAAAAAGGTGGGAAGGAGACAGCTGAAAAAATTTAAGTAAAGTCACTTGGACTGGAATTCAAATATAATTCTCCCATCCTATTAATTATTCAATTTATTAACTTTACTGAGCCTACCCTGCAGTTTCATGGGAGGATAAATTGAGCTAATATGTTTGACCCATGTCTTCCAGGGTAAGTATTCAATAAATATTACTTATTATTAACTCTCCTAAGAGGATTTTAAATATCTGTGTGCCAAGATTGTATCTTCTATGTCTATCATAGCAGTTAGCAAATTGAACTTAAATGGTGCTCAATATAAGTAAAATAATGAATGAGCACAAGTGTATTAGTTTCCTATCATTACTGTAACAAATTACAACATAATAATGGCTTAATACAACACAACTTATTAATGGCTTAATACCCATAATTAATGGATAATACAACATTATCTCACAGTTATGAATCTCAGAGGTCCAAAATGGAACTCTTGAACCTAAACCCAGTTGTCAGCAGATGTGTTCCTTCCGGAGGCTTCTTATTTTTTTTCAGCTTCTAGAAGCTGCTCATATTGCTTGGCTCAAGTCCTCTTCCGTTTTTCAAAGTTACAATGGACAACTGAGTGTTTCTTATTTTGTATCACTAAGTCTTCTGTATTCTTCTTACACATTTAAAGGACTTTCATGATTACACTGGGTACATTGGATATTCCAATATAGGAATAATATTTTATCCTCACCTGAGGACATTTTTTCATTGCTTTTAGAGGGAGAGGAAGGGAGAGAGAGAAACATTGATGTGAGAGAGAAGTAATGATCGGCTGTGAACAGGGATCATACATACCTGGGCCTCAGACTAACAGGAATCGAACGCACAACCTAGGTATGTGCCTGACCATGAATCAAACCCTCAACCTTTAGGTTACAGGATGACGCTCCAACTAAGTCACAATGGCCAGAGCTTGCGTTTTTTATTTTGTTTTAGTACAGGAATAATTTTAAGAGCATCTGGTTAGTAACTTCCATTCCTTTTGCAAATTTAATTCTCCCTCATGACGTAACAACATATTCACAAAGTATGGAGAGTAAGATGTGGACGTCAATAGGAGTCATTTTTCTGCCTACCATAATAAGTGATTACTTTCTGATCATATACGGTGGGGCAAGGGCACTAAGGACAGGGACAAGTTTAAGAAGGGCATTCTTGCAGGTGAGAATGTCAAATACTTGTTCAGGGATAGACATGTACTACAACGATGGCATTTTCCCGGGGGTTAGGGAGGAAAGTAGCCAGGAATGAACCTAGAGCAACAAAATCAGGAATACCAGACCATCTTAAATGGTAGAAAGCCATTGACTATTTTTGTGGATCTATGAACCAAATACATCACTGGGGTTGTAGGAAAGCCATAAGACAATGGTTTTGAGGAGGAACGAGAAACTTAAACCTACAAGCTAGGAGTATTGAAATAATCTCACAGTAAAAGATGATAAAACATTATTGCATTATGATGACGATAGTGGAAGTTAATACAAGATAAAGAAGTTGAAGCTTTTCTGTTAAAGAATCAACTGACACTGGTGGTCGAATGATGAAAAATAACTAATTTCTGGCTTGGGTGCCTGAGTAAATTCTGACAGTTTTCCCAGTCCTTTATCCAAGTTCTCCCTCCACACTTGTTCATGTAACTAGCTACCAAATAGCATGACTGATATTTCCAGACCAAGTCACTGAATCCAGGTGTGAGGGACTGGTAAAACTGGGATGTTATGTGAGCAGCAACCAAGACAGTGGTTGTAGCAGTTAGGATTGTTCTCAGCTCTGACCATATTAAATCTCTCAGAGCTTCTGCCAGAGACTATTTATTTCTTGGATTTTAATGTATAAGAATATTTTTTTTTCTAAATCCTCACTGTATTCTCCATTACCCTGCTTTATGCCATTGTCAAGTAAAACCAAAAAATGGTTTTCTAAGGGCAATAACTTAGAATGAAGTTTTTAGACATGACATTAATGATCACTGTCTTAGTCAGCTTGGGTTGCCATAAAAAAATACTATAGACCTGATGCTTAAGCAACAGAAACTTATTTTTCACAGTTCTGGAGGTTGGGAAATCCAAGATTAAGATGCTGGTGAGATAGGTTTTATTCTGAGAACAATTCTTTCAGATTGTAGGCAGCTTCCTTCTCACTTCCTTGTACTCACAAGATCTCTTCTTCGTGACTGAATGCGGAGAAAGAAAGAACAAGGTTTTTGTCATTTTTTTCTTATAAGATTACTGATTTCATTATGGAGATCCCACTCTCGTGACCTCATCTAACTTAAATTACCTACCAAAGGCCTTATCTCCAATTATTGTCACAATGGGGGCTAGGGCTTCAATATAGCGATTTTGGGGCATACAAAGAGTCAGTCTTTAATGATCACAGTATTTTCTTATTAATCTCAAATATTCAAAGAAAGTCCCTCATTATTATTCCTACTCCCTTCCCATGTATACAGAGATCATTTATTGCTCTGATCATCATAGCCAACCTATGGAGGAAGTAATCATAGATAATCTTTCTATTTACAAGACTCTTTCATACAAAATCCAAAGATTTGATCAGACCTCTTTGCATCTCCCTGTTTGTGATCAACTGACCCATCAGTCATCCAGTGGAGTCAAAATATCTATGGTCTTAATGACTGTATGAGGCCGTATGTAACTGCTTGAGCTTTTTTGCAATAAGATGCAACTGAAGTTTAAGTATTGCAAGGATCTCCCTTGGTGCAATGCCTGCTATGGTGTCTTGGCTAAAGTAAGGAATGTAGACCCTTCTACATTTGTAAGGAATTTTCAAAAAGCATATTAACTTCATGATGTTCATGAGTAGGCATGAGTTATTCCTGGAAGGGAATAGTTCAGGGTCCCTTTGCCATCATAATAACACTCAATCCAGAACAATTAACTGGACAATCAGGGAAGATAAAGTATTGCATCAGCAGTTGCAGCTTTACTCCATTTAGAGAGGTTGATTTGCGTCCTTCTCTCCTTCTGGCACGTTTGGGCATTTTATGGTCTCTAGTCCTCTAATTAGCCTTCAGTGTCAGATGCATCTCGGCTCCATGTAGGTGAGATCCCAAATGGATTTCTTCAACCATATGTCATTCTTCAATACTCAGAATTCCTGCAAAAATGTAATCTTAACATACATCTCACATAATTTACAAATTAGAATGTATCTTCCTATACTCTGACTATCAATGATACTACTAAACCATTCCTCCAAGGATAAGTTTCCAGAGACTATTTTGGGATTGAGGAAGATGGAGGATAACAGACGTAATTTACAGTGACTGAAACACAGCAGATATCTAGTTCATACTGATCTACTTTTCCTCTAATGATCATAATCCATCTTTTTATTCAGCCAGATCTGCTTGTTGATTGCCATGTGAAAAGTAAAGTCAAATAATCTCTTGGTAAAGCATACATTTTTGTTTCTTCTACCTTGATTGATTCATTAGTATGTATTCACTTTATCATCTCTTTTTATCTAACCATTACCTGGTTGTCTGGCTCAGTAATACTAAATATAGTCTAGTAAACACAAGATGACAAATTCTCCCAGTTTATCAAGACAGCCTCTGCTGTAAGTATTTTTGTCTGCATTTGTCATATGAGAAATTGGTTCAGAGAGGCCCAATAACTTGTCAAGGTCACACAGCTCCTAAGTGAGGAAGTCTCTAGGATTCAGTTTACAAGTAAAAACAGCTACTATCAAATTTGCTTTCCAAAACTCATCATTTTTATAGCCACCTTTTCAAGGTGGTCCACATGCCTCATGTGATACCTAGGGAAATCAAATACTGCTTCAGTCCTGAGCTGAAAAGGGTGACAGGCGGCACATGGATTTTATAAACTTTGGGCAGGCGTAGATTAAAGTCATTGATCAACATCATAGAATAAGTCCTCTGGTTGCCTTTGCAATGAGGGAAGAGACATTTGCATTTCTTATTTCCAGGACAATAATTGCCCTACTGTCAGTATGCTGTTGCATGCCTGTGTTGATTTATAATGCTGAAGCAACATGACTCTCAGGTGGCCTCTCTACAAAGCAGAGGGGAGATTACCATGGACCACTGTTGGAGGGGAACTAACTCTACAAAATTATCCATAATATATGACCCTGGGTCTATGCTGTGTTCCTGATAAACCACATATTGGAAACAGTAAGGAGAGAGTGGCCAAATAAGCCGGTGTTTAGTGAGCAGATGTAGGTACTTTGGCATTGGGAATGTGTGAAACAGAGTGTTAGGGAAGGGCACCAGACAAACCTGGCTGCTGAACTGTAATGTTAAGTAAAAGAAACAAAAAAGCAAAAAACATCCATAAGCATGAGAAGCATGCAGTTGAAAGGACAAGGGCATCAACTGACCCTATAATTGCTGTAGATATATCTTATAAAGCAATCTATCAATACACCCCTTGGGAAATGGTCATGCTATAGATATATTTGTCATGAGATACTTACCATGTACATCTCTGTCCAGCTTTGCCTTTACTCCTGACTTCACCAAGTAACATAAAAATAAGGAAGCAAACAAAAAGAGGGTGTTTATTGTACCTTTAGCAGAGAAATAATAGAAAACAACTGGGGCCACCTAGTATTTGAATTCTATCCTCTTGCTTCCTTAGCTCTGTGACTGAGCAAATGCTGTAAGTTTCAGTGCCTCCATGTATCTGTGAAGCACAGATGTCTGTAATGATTAGAGAAAGTAATGAAAAGAGCACATTTTACTTTTCTCTTAGGAATGACAGTTATGTCTATTGTTTTACTCCTCAAGTGCAGGGACATATCTGATTCCGCTGTTGTGTCTCCCTGAACCCTCTACCCAGCATAACTGCTGAGGCATTGAAACACAATCAACATTAATGTGGGCTGACAGCAGAAAGAACACATGGCCACGCCATGTCCAGGGGATGGCAGATCAACAGCTTCCATCATCTCAGGAATTAGCACTAGTAGAAGACAAGGAAGAAGTAATTATTTCATAAACACTCTACAGTACAATGTAGTCAAAGAAACATGAATCAAAACCCAGTTCCAGTAAGCTATGAAATCTTGAATTAACCCAGGTTACTTACCTCCAAATTTGTCTCCTCACTTCAAATAATGATAGCTGCCTTACAGGTGTGTAGTAATATAAGTAACAAGTAACAGTTAGATGCTAAATCAAGGTAGTATTGACATTTATTGTTATTGTGAATGTCTTCATCATCATCATCATTATCATTACTAAATTCCAGAAATTAAGCTAAGCTTTTTTTTACATTTTTCTTACATTTCCATTGACAGCTATCAGCTCTCAACTATGAAATTAGTTTTATCAAATATTTCCTAAATCTTCATGGCAGTCAGTCATTCATCTGTCCATTTATCAAATACTCATTAAACTTCTATTTTGTCGCAGGTGGTGTCTTCAGATGTGGAATGCAATGATGTCTAACGAATGATAACACAAAACTTCACTGAGTACTTTCAATGTGTTAAGCACTGTGCTAAAAGCTTTACATATTTTCATTAATTTAATCCTAACAACATCCTTATGAGCTATGTGTCTTATTCTTATTCCAACTTTACAAATAATGGGGAAAAGTCCAATCAGTTGAGTAACTACCCAATGTCAGACAGCTAACCACAATTGGTGCCAGAACTGTAATCCAGGAAGTTGGGATAATGAGTCTGTGTTCCCAACCCCTACTTGTCCCTGTTGAGTATCAGTCTGGAGCAGAATATCAACAACAAGATGTTAACAAATGTTTACCTAATAAAACTTCAGAGAGCATCAAAAATCACTAGAAAATAATATAAGGCTAGAGAGAAGGAGGGCATGAATCTTGGAGTCTTGGTAGTCAGTGAATTTAGGAGGAAATTATGAAAAAAACAATGGCCCATAAATCTGAATAATAAAAATTAAAAAAACACGTGTAGATCAAAAGGGAGAGTTTCTCAAGCAGCATCAACATTTAGTGGATCGGTATATTTGAAGAACAGCAAGAAGGCCAGTGTGACTAGACTGATGGAAATAGTATTCCAATTTGCCACAGTGACAAAAGCAAGCCCAAATCTCAGGGGCTTACAAAATTTAACATAAATTCCTTGCTTGTATTACATATTGACAGCTGCCCTATCTGAATGCTATACTTGTGGAAGAGGGAAAAGAGCCAGCACTATCAGAAACACAAGCTATCCAAGGCTAAGTGGTGTGCCTTCATTTCTGCTCACTTTCCCTCTGATCCAAGAGTACTCTGTGGCCGACCTGGGAGTAATGATCCTTGACAAGTCACATGGCACAGGCAGAGGTGAGGTTGCAGGGGGCCTAGGTACTGTCCTGAGACAGAGCAGGGGGTTTTCTCTGGCTCAACAGAAACTGATCCCAGAGTAAAGGGCAAGTCTTCCTCAAGCACTGGAAAAGCCAGACTCCTGACATTATCTGTGCTGATACTTGTCTTGGGGAGCTCTCAAACCTGTGTCCCTAAGCAAAGCAAACTCCTCAGACAAAGGGCTTCAAATGTGGTCACATCCCTGGTGCTCTGTTGCAGGAAGAAGTGATAAAGACAGTTTTACTTGTCAATGGTGGAGGAAGCAAATACAGTGGAAACTTTGCATTATAATTCTTGCCCTACTATTAAAGGCAAATAACATTGTTGAAGTTCATACTTCTCATCTGTAAAATGAAGACACCATGCCCGCCTTTTAGAAGGTTCTTTCAACATAAGACAGAGACATTATAGCTGACAATAGTAGATACACAATAAATGACAATTAGGTTTTCCTTTCTGATGATAAAATTTTCCTTTCTTTGACTAAGAGAGGGAGAGCAATGGGGTATATGATTTAATTTCACAGAAGGTTAAGAAGTTACAAAACTAAATGATGCAGAGGAAGTTGCATTCTGCCCATTCTGTTGTATCTGGAGATAGTACCCTCATGCCTAGACTTGACATGTGGCATTTGCTCGGTGTCAGTTCTCTCAGCTTGCGATTTTTGCTTTTGCTATACTATACACACACATAAAAAATGTGTCTCTTACCTTTCCATGGTCTGGGCATCCTGGTATCAGCACACCCTTTATATAAATCAAAACAAACAAACAAAAACAAATTCCAGAGAAAGACAGATCTTTTCTTGCAATAAATGCTTCCAAGATTCTGTAACAGAAACCTCAGAGGCTCCTGGCACTGTTCCATTAGAAACCCACCAGGCTGACCACCCAATATAATCTTTAAATTTTCTTAATATCCGAGCACCTAGCCAAGAGCTATAGTAGCCTCTGCAGATGGAAAAACTTTGGCAGAAAAGACAAAATTGCCACCACCGTGAAGGAAACTGCTCTGCTGTGGAGGAAAACAAAACATTATAAAAGGAAGAGGTTCAAATGGCTTTCTACCCCAAGGGCTTTAAGAAACTTGAAAATGAAAGCCGGTGAAATTATCAAGTAAGGGGGACAGAGACTATTGATCTAGAGAAGAGGGAAGGAGAAAAAAAATCACCCAATGAAGTCACATTAGCAAAGGCACTGTATAAAACAAAAGAGCAGGGCAATTTTAGAAGCCCAGAGGAAGGTAGATAATGAAAGATAATGAATGTCTCTTACTTCATAGCGAAGAGAAATGAACAAGAGTAGTAGGAAAGGGGTAAGAGGGGAAGGGAAATGTGAATGCTTAGAGCTGAACAACCACCTTTTATGTGGTGGCACAGCTGGCTTGAGAAATTTCCAAGGGCAGATGGAGTGCCTGTGATTAATAGTAAAATAGACACCAATCAAATCTCCACTCTGCTACTAACTACCTATAAGACACAGGCTCAATTATCTGCCTACATTAAGTTTTTGCTTCTACAATTAAATATTAATTATTTTATCTATATGACATATTTTTGGAAACCTACTGTGCCAGGAAATGTGTTAAGGAACCATAATTATACATAATTTGCAAGAATAATATGGATTAAAAGCCATAGCACATGCTGTGCACCGACACAGAATAATAACTGAGTCATCAAATGTTTACTATGTGCCGAGCACTGTTATAATTACCTTATATGTATAAATTGTTTTTGTGAAAGGGAGAAGCTGAGTAATTTGGCCAAGTTCATACATTTAGTACAAGAACTAGGATTTGAAAGAAGGCAGTCTGGCTCTAGAGTCTGTGTTCTTGGCCAATATACCAAACCACCTATGACTATGCAGAGAAGTAAGACTTTAGGCTCAGAATCGTCAGTAATAACTTAGTAAATGTCAGCTATTAAATTTATTATTATTCTAGACTATGGCATATATAGCACTCAACGAGTGCTAGATCTTAGTTTCAGATAGCCAATCTCAGAATTCAGAGTACTTTTGCTCAGTGGGGAGAAAGAGCAGATACATAAAATTTTACTAGCCTCTAAATATGTAACAATGATTGAAAAACAATTAAAAAATCATTTGTGTTTGAGCTTGAAAGAAAGAAAAGGAAATAAGGCTACATGACAAGGAAACTCAAATCCATAATAATGATCAAAGGTGGAAGCTTAACTATGCACAGAAGAAGAACAAATATATATCAGAGGCTGGGGTTTTGATGCCCAATAAAAACCACTCTATAGGAGCAGGAGCTGGAACCAAGTTCCTTTCTTAAAGGCAGGAACCTTGACAAGACTACTATTCATGAAAAGGAACACAAACAAAGCATAGCTTGGGAACCCAGCAGAGAAATAAGCTGCCTGCACAAGGCCATAGCTAGAAAAGTCATCTATAAATATTAGAACATTACATGTGTGTGCACTGGGACAGCATGGGTCAAAATCTGTGAAGCTTGGAGTTGAAATTAACATAAAAGTTGTCCCTGAGTTTGCTAAAGCTATAAGGTTCTTGCAGAGGCAAATGTGGAATCTTCTACGTCATTTCTCCAAACCCAGCACTCAAAAACTAGGGAGTATACCTTATTGAGCACAAATGAAACATTCTCAAAATTGATTACACAAAAGTCATAAAAATTAAAATCAGTAGCAAAAGTTGTCATACACTTAGAAACTAAAGAACACACATTCATATTATTAAAAGGAGTAATAAAAAATAAAAATGCCAATTATGGAATACTTAAAATGGATTAATGTTGAAAGCAAAACATTTTTTAAAAAAGATTTTGTTTATTTATTTTTAGAGCGAGGGGAAAGGAGGAATAGAGGGGGAGAAACATCAATGTGTGGTTGCCTCTCACACCCCCGCTACTGGACACCTAACCTGCAACCCAGGCATGTGCCCTGACTGGGAATCGAACCAGTGACCCTTCAGTTCACAGGCTGGCACTCAGTCCACTGAGCCACACCAGCCAGGGCTGAAAGTACAACATTTGAAAATATGAAGAATGAATCTAAATTATTTTAGAGGAAAACTGATATCTTACTATGCATGCATTAGAACAGAGACATATTAAAAATTACATACACCTCAATAAGTAAAAACAACAGTAAACTTTGACTGGGATTCTGAGACCATAGTTCTGCCAGGTGATCCCATCTTTTGAGATCCCAAAAGAGGCAGCACTGACCCCAGGCTAGTATACCTTCTGTGCTGGAAGAGATGGCAATGCAATGTTTTCTGACAAAACTTACTGTCTGTGCCCTTCGCCATGGCTTACATTGTACTGGAGCCCATGAAAGCTGCCCTGGGTAGGGCAGCTGAGCATAGTGTCAGAATGCAGGGAGTGGTCCCCTTAATGTGAAGTACTGGTCAGCACACATGCTAACATATTGCAGGTACCAGAGGAACCTCCTCTGAATCCACCCTGTCTTGTTGGATCTCCCACTCTGGGCCTATGATGGGAGTGGAAGTCCTGATAATCTCTGAATTTCCTTCAACACTCTTCTTTTTTGATTGATCAGTTAATAGTATCAGAGTGTTTTAGTGTAGAGATTCTTTTCCCATGCATGGAAAAGCATAGCTCTGGGATCATGCGTGAGCAAGGCTCTGAGTGGAAAAAGAAAACTCCCAAGTCGGCATGCGCAATCCATGTCTGTGGAAAGGAATTCTTTGAAGGGAAATTTGGCTAAGATATTTCTTAAAATTTACTGCCTTGCTGAGTCTCTCTCCCTATGTCAGAAGAACAAATGCTAATGCTTAACTAGCTTCCTTAGACCGATGCTAATCCTTTCAAAGTCCAGCCATACCTCTTGTCTTTACCTAACCCTTTTGATGTACCTTCCGGGCTGTCTACCTAAAGCAAATCTACAATCTATGCATAGTTAATGAATACCATTCTGAGGTAATGTCCCAGAAATCTTCAATAAAAACCCCTGGACTCGAGGCTCTCTCCCAGATGATGAGGGGGAAGCTGTGTGGTCCCGGATCCCTTTTCCAGCGTATTTGGTGTGAGAATTATTTATAAACGCATTCGGTCACGGTCACCACGGATTCTGCATAGCGATGAATCCGTGACATTTTAGAACATTACAGAGAGGGATCTGGATTGTTTCTCTTATCTGACTATACTTAGAGGCATTAATGACCCTGATGCCTTTAGTATATACATTGGTAGCCTAGTGCATGTTGTGGCAAGTTACTTAAATTGTCACATGTGGTCACCAGGAATTTAGTGCCAATAAAGCTCTGGGTGACCAAACACTCAGTGCCACAGAACATTTCATCGAGTGGAGCATTGGGACTCTAGATTTGTTTGGTTGCTTCTAGGTTACTGAAAATATATAAAAATTTTTTGAGCTCAAGACTTTAAAGTCTCATTTCAAATTCTGGGTGATGAACCAGAAAGAACCTCTATCTCTGTTGGTCACAGGATTGACTTTTCTGAAACATCCACCCCAAAACTAAGCCTGTGGGTGGCTGAATTATAATGTAAATGAATTCACAACATGAAAAGTCTCTCTTGTTAATTGAGAGCTTTGAATGTGAAGAAGTGGGACCTTGTAAACTGAGAAGTTGACATCCTGGTTGATCATTATCAAGAAAAAGACTGATCTTCCAAATTTGCTAAGCCTTCATTGCCAATAGAATTAGTCATCCCTCCTCCATTTGAGACAAACCCAACTGGCCTCTTCTGAAGTTGTCTTGAAGAAGACTCCTGATACTACCTCTGACATCTCTCCTATAAGGGTTGCCCATAGACAATAGAAGACTTAATCTCAAAAAGGTACAAGAGGTCAAGTACAAAACATAACCAGCAAATACATAAAATACATCTTCCACTCCGAATTTTTTGCAAAATTTTGCCAACATGTATTTATAGAAATCTAAGGAACATGTATGGAAAATGATTCTAAGGCTGTTGATTAAGGGTGGAATAAATATAATTATCTTGAGTGAAATTTATTGACATGGGTACCCTGAATGGGGATTCCTGATTGATTAAATTAGTGCAATCATCTAGGACTGACTTGTGGACAAAAAAACACCACATACTAAACCTGACAAGCACAAGGGAGTGTAAGCACATTCCCAAAATTAGGTTCTAGCATTTATACATAAAATTCCTTTATCAATATTCCTTTCCACTAACTTTCTACAACTTCCCTTGTTCTTCCCTTGTTCCCTTTGTCACTTCCTACTCAATCAGAAATAACCAACTTATTAAGACAAACTACTTATTTTAACTTCTCTTAAAAATACACACATTTCTTTCCTTCCTTTTGCAATAACATTCTCTCTAAATTTCCAAAAAGAAATCCTAAAGAGTGTTACTGATAATGCAAAAGTTATCTTATACTCCTTTAGCAATTACTAACAGTTGGGCTATATACACAAGGTTTGAGAAAAGCCCAACGAACAAGTATAAGTTTTATTATTGTTACAGAGCAAGGGCTGAAGACATCCAATGATGTCTCAACCCTGCTCCAGGTTCGTTATGCTTGCCGCCAACGGAAAGACGTCTTTCAATGCCAGAGACTTGTGAAAAGGATAAGAATTATATATTTACAAGTTATACAGGCTTGGGGTAAGGACTTAAGGTCTCCTTTAAAATACTAGAGTTTTCTAGAGTACCCACAAACACACAGTCCTTCCTTCCCCACTTCCCAGTCCAGGGTACTGTATCTCAGGAAAAGAAGTAGAAGTCCATGGTTCAGGCAGACCCTCGGTTCTGACACTGTCCGCTGTATTGCCACCACAATCTCCAGTTAATCCAAAACCATGCAGCACCTTCTCATGGCCCACCAGCAAGAGTCCTTTCACCCCTCTTCTTCCAGGCAAAGTCTCTTCTGCTTCCTAGGCCATGTGGCAGAGGGAGCCACCCAAAGCCACGAGGTCCTGAGTCTGTCCCTTAGGCTGAGGGGTCCCCGCTCCTCCAAAGCCTCGTGGTCCAGACCCCTTCCTGCAGGGTCTTTCCTGCATTCTTCCGAACTGCTAAGAGAGAGCTCAGCATTGCTTCTATATCTTCCTTCCCAGCTTCCTAAGCTGAGTGGCAAAGGGAGCCCCAAAGCTGCGAGGTTCTCCCCTCTCACCAAAAGCTGCGTGTTCCAGAGCCAGAGAGAGAGAGAGAGAAAAGAGAGAGAGAGAGAGTGAGCAAGCCTGTCTCTCAGGCAGAGGGATCCCCACTCCTACCCTTCGTGGTCTGGTGAGAGAGAGCTATGGCTGCTGTGCCTGGGTTTAAATACCCCATACCAATCTTCCTCTGCAGCCCCATTTCTGACTCCTCCTTTAATCGGCCACACCTGCGAGCACTTCATATTCTTCCAGCTTTATTGGGCTGCCATGTTAACTGTGGGCAGGCATGACCCCATGGCACAGAGCCAATCACTCTCCAAGTTTTTGCGCAGGCACTGTGTCTAGGGGGAGTTGCCTGTCCGTTACATCCTGGGTGGAAGTCTCTTCCATCCCCCTGGCTCAGAGCATGGCCACAGCTATTTAACATATCTATACAACCAGTTAAAAGTTATAGATATGTTAAATGACCATGCTAGAGGTTATCTGCAAGGCTTCTGTTATGCAAAACAGCTCTGAATGGCCCTGCTCCAGGAGTCCCATCCCCAGCCTGTTCAGACTTGTGGGGATGAGGACATTTTACATATATTTCTAATATTTCCTGGACACTTTGAGTTCTGGACCCCATTACAAATCCTCATTTGGGCCCCCCCCAAAGCTGCACCCTGTTACACTATGACTAATATTAGTAGAGGTAAAGGCAATCAAACCAATAAAATTGAACATCAAATTGTAAGTACACAGGCCTTGTTGATGTCTTGGGGTAGCTGTCTATCTCTGATGTCAGTGGCTTCTCATCCTCAAGAAGTCTTTATTGGATCTTTACTGTAAGTGGAGGCAAGTGTCAGAGTGTTGCGGGCTGGCCTACACCAGATCCATGAACGCTGATTTGTGGAGAACCAGCCTACACTCATTTCTTGGCAAAGCCAGAATGGGTAAGACGTCTCTGCACAGCAGAAGCGACTTGGGCAGTCCTCCTACAAGTCTATCCCTTTGCCTGCTTGCTTTTATCTTACTACTGAGAATTAGCACAATCCTCATTGATTTGCAAACAAAAAGGCCCCTAACTATCCTGGCCATTTCATAAAAGGCTTAAGAGAATTGGGCGTTAAGCAGAGCAGCTGCTAATTGCTGGGAGAGGCCATTATTAAAAATGTCTTAAACAGTTCTCTCTGATGCTCAAAAATTTATTGCTTCTCCTTACACTGAAAAGGAATGTTTTATTACTAAGACTAGAGATAAAGGAGAAGGTAGAAAGTTTTAGCTAAAAATAATAGACTAAAAGATTTTAGTAAAAAGTTAAACACAGCGAATAGATTTACATTTCAGAGAAATGAAGATAAGGCCATCCAGATGCCTGGGAGAACAGCCTGACCACCTAAGGTCAGTGATCTGTTTACTCCCTAGGATCAGCTAATGGATGGGAATGCCCTGGCCTGTGTGCCATAATCTTCCCTGGACTTCTAAGTACTAACCTCAATAATCTTTAATTTACTAACTTAGAGCTATCTAGGACTTAAAAAGTATGTCTAGCCATTAATTAGTGCCTGAAAGTTTGTAGTTGGTGCCTGATGCTGTTCTTAGTTATTTGATTGATAGTTCTCCTTATCATAGCAAACATTTGTTTAGCATGAGTGAAAATTTGAAATGTTCTGTGTCTCTTTCAATTGCCCATATATCAGCCTTTTTTTTTTTTTACCTTGATGATTTATAACATACATCTGTTTCTTTAACTGATTGTAAAATACCCTTTAAAAATAAAGAAAATTTCTTTGTGTGTGTTAGTTTTGGGCCCAGAGGTCTGCCGAGTGAGCCAGTTCCCTGAGGTCTGAATTGTCCTCTAATACTTCAGAGAGAGAGTGTTTGGATTTCTTTTCCTCTCGCCATTATTGTCCATCCTTCAGGGATTCTGAGACCTGCAGAAGCTGGCCCTCTGCATCAGAGATAGGGGCAGATGTCCATTTGCAGTTGAGCAGCTGATAAGATCCCTTCCAATAATGTTGGAGAAAGTCTTTAATTGATGTCTTTTCCAATGGACAAATTCTTCTGGTTATCAGTTGTGGTCTTTGAAGCTTCATCTCCCAGAAGTGCACTTGTGAAATGAATGCCAGTAATTTATCAATAAGCTGGTTAAATGTTTTTTTGTGTGCCTCAAAAAGTGACATTTATTCAATTAAAAAAAAAAAAAGAAAAACATGACAAGATATCCATCCTTTGGCTCCCTTCCTGCCCCCTCCGGCTCCTTCTCAGCCCCACAAGGACTGAACCCTGGCTGGGGTGAGGTCTCAGAAGAGGTCAGGAACATTGAGGGGCATCTCCTCAGTGGAGGTGTTATAGAAGGTTTCGATTTCTCATAGAGTTCTCTTGTCTTCTTCTGTCACCATATTAATAGGCACACCCTTATGGCCAAAATGTCCACCCTGACTGATTCTGTGGATATAGTTTTCCCTGTTGGTGGGAAGGTCATAGTTGATGACTAAAGAAACCTGCTGCACATCAATGCCTCTGGCCAGCAGGTGAGTGGTAACCCATATTCTTCTAGAGCCAGAACGGAACTCCCTCATGATTACATCTCCTTCTTTTTGGCCCATATCTCCATGCATGGCAGAGATGATGAAGTCTTGGGTATGCATCTTCTCAGTGAGCCAATCAACTTTTCTTAGAGTGTTGATGAAGATGACTGCCTGGGTGATGGTGAGGGCTTCATACAAGTCACACTGTGTGTCCAGCTTCCACTCTTCTTGTTCCACATTGATGTAGAATTGGCAAATACTCTCCAGAGTCAATTCATCCTTCTTGATGAGAATCCAAATGGGATCCCTCATGAACTTCTTGGTCACTTCAAGCACATCGGAAGGCATTTTAGCTGACAGCAAAACCATCTGGGTGTTGCTATTGAGCTTTTGCAATATATCATAGATCTGGTCCTTGAATCCATGACTTAACATTTCATCAGCTTCATCCAGTACAAACATCTTGATGTATTTGGGAGACAGTTATCTGTGGTTAAACATATCAAGCAAACAGCTTGGGGTGCCCACAATGATATGAGGAGCTTCCAGCTACACCTCAGCACACACATTGGTACCCCCAATGCAGACATGGCAGGAGGCACACATGTAATCTCCTAAAGCCATGACTACCTTCTGTATCTGCTGTGCCAATTCCCTAGTGGGTGATAGCACCAAGGCCTGCATGGCCTTTAGGTCCAATTCAATCTGTTGTGGAAATGATATGGTGAAAGTGGCTGTTTTTCCTGCCCCAGATTGAGCTTGAGCGATCATATCATAACCCTTGATACAAGGAAGAATGGCTCGCTGCTGGATGACAGAGGGCTTCTCAAAACCATAGGCATAAATGGCATGGAGAAGGGACTCTGAGAGTTTTATGTCATCAAAGCCATCATCAGTCTCATTCCAGTTACTCTTTTTTTTTTAAAGATTTTATTTATTTATTTTTAGAGAGAGGGGAAGGAGGGAGACAGAGAGGGAGAGAAACAGCAATGTATGGTTGCCTCTCACATGGCCCTCACGGGGGACCTGGCCCGCAACCCAGGCATGTGCCCCGACTGGGAATCAAACCAGGACCCTCTGGTTCCCAGCCTGTGCTCAATTCACTGAGCTACACCAACCGGGCTCATTCCAGTTACTCTTGATGACATCTTCAAGCTCCATTCCATAGGGGCCTTTGTCTCTGGAACAGGAATCCTGACTTGCAGACACGATTCTTAGAAACTAGAATAAGTTCTTGATGATAATGCAGAATGTCTACTTTTACTAAGGTTGACCTGTATGTTCTTTCATCTAGATGCACAGGGTGACCAGTGATGACTTAAAAAGAAGAAAAGCTATGTGTTTACCAAAAGAAGTAGATTTCAGGTTAAGGAGGACCATAAGGGGAGCTTTTGGCAAAGAACTATTAAAATCTTCTGAAAATTTACCTAGTTGAGGTTTAATTGTACCATTTGTATGTTCTACCTATATCACTGGAGTGATAGGCATAAGGAAAATACTGTAGAATAGGCCAAATATTACAAATGGATTGCATTATTTGCCCAGTCAAATGAGTCCCTCAGTCCTTGTACCTCAGAGAAAATTTCCCAATTGAGATTTAATT
>PVJI01009182.1:0-66757 GCA_004026765.1 Micronycteris hirsuta
GGGGAGGGGGAAGGGGAGAAGGGGGACAAGGGTATTCAGGAACTGCTATAAAGGACACATGGACAAAACCAAGGGGGAGGGGGGAAGCAAGGGAGGGAGGTGGGTTTGCCTGGGGTGGGGTGGGGGGAGGGTAAATGCAGACAACTGTAATTGAACAACAATAAAATAATTTTAAAAAATAAAGTCTACAGCTTACCTTAGGGTTCATTCTTGGTATTGCATGTTCTATGAGTTTGGACAAATGTACCGACATGTAAGTATTATAATAACATACAGAGCAGTTATACCTCGGTCCTCGTCAGCTTCAGACCCTCAAACCCTGTACTCATAGCATTTTGATAAGAAAAAATGTTTCAGTACTCAGCGCTTGCTCAGGACTCGTACTTGCTAGAACTTGTATGAGTCACGATGCTGCCCCACAAGAGAAAGTGATTCATCACTCCTCACCTGCCCAATAGTCCTTGGTTTTGACATTCGTAGACAGTTCCGGAACAAATTAACAGTGAGTACCAAGGTACCACTGTGCTTTCACTGCCCTCTGTGCTCTGCATATTCATCCCTTCTTCCCCTGACAAATCCCCGGCAACCACTGTCTTTTTTTATTTTTCCTGTCTCCACAGTTTTGCCTTTTCCAGAACATCATAAGTTGGATTCACACAATGCGTAGCCTTTGCAGATTGGCTTCCTTGCCTTAGTAATAGGCACCCAAGATTCCTCCATGTCTTTTCATGACATGCTAGCTCATTTCTTTTTAGTGTTGAATAATATTCCATTGTGTAGAGTTACCACAGTTTATTTGTTTACCTACTGAGGGGCATCTTGGTTGCTTCCAAATTTTGGCAATATGAATAAGGCTGCTACCAACATCTGTGTGCAGGATTTTGTATGGACGTTAAGTCTTCAGTTCCTTTGGAAGAATATCAAGGCGCCCAATTTCTGGATCATAAGGTACGAATATGTTTTGTTTTTAGATTTATTTCTAAGTTTCTCATTTCACTTCTGACTGTTCACTGCAAACATATAAAAATACAATTGACTTTTATATGTTCACTTTGCATCTTGAGATTTTGATAAGTTTATCTATGAATTCAAGGAGCTTTCTTAGAGATTCCTTAGTATTTTATCCACAGGCAGTCATGTCTTCTACAAATAAGGCAGCTTTATTTCCTCTCTCATCTGTGTGTCTCTCTTTTTTCTTGCCTTATTGCACTAACTAGGCTCTCTAGTAACAGATTAAATACCAGAGAAAGACAGTATCCTGGCTTTGGTTCCAATCTTAAGGGAAAAGTATTCAGGCTTCACCACTGTATCTGATGTTAGCTGTAGAGTTTTCCTAGACACACTTTAGCGGACTTAAGTTCCTACTATTTCTAGTTTGATATTTTAATATAAACAAATTTTAAATTTTGTTATATGCTTTTGCTATACCAGTTGATATGAGCATTTGTTTTCTCTTCATAGTCATTTAATGTGGGAGGTTGCATTGACTGATCTGTGAATTTTGACTAACCATACACTCCTGTGGTCACCCCCACTTGGTCACAGTGTCTTATTCTTATATGGTGCTGTATTTGATTTGCTGATATTCTGAGGATTTCTGCATCTACACTCATGAAGGCTTGTTGGTCTACAGTTTTCTTGTAGTGTCTGTGTCTAGTTTTGTTATCAGGGTAAGGCTGGCCTCACATTAGGTGCAAAGCTTCTCTTCTATTTTCTGAAGGAAATTGTGTAGAAGTGATGTTATTTCTTTAAATGTCTGGTAGAATTCGCCAATGAAACTACCTGGACCTGGACTTTTGTTTGTGGAAAGTATTTAATTTCTTTATAGATATAAGACCATTCCAGGTATATGTCTCTTCTTTGGTAAGTTTTGGTAATTTGTGGCTTTTAAGGAATTAGTACATTTTATCTAAGTTTTCCAATGCATTTGCAAAGTTGTTTACAGTATTTTTTTAATCCTTCTGATGAATTGTCAGGTCTGTAGTGACATCCTCTTTATTCCTTTTGTTAGTTGTCTGTGTCTTCTCTTATTTTTTTTACTTAGTTTGTCTACATCAATTTCACTGATCTTTTCAGAACATCAGCTTTTAGTTTCATTTATTCTCTCAACTGTTGTGCAACTTTCTATCTTATTAATTCCCATCCATCTCTTTTTTACTTCTTTCTTTCTGGTTGATTTGTATTTATTTATTTCTTTTTCTATTTCTTAAGGTGAAAGCTTAAGTTATTGATTTTGAAACTGCTATTCTTTTCTAATGTAAGCATTTGATGCTATTAGTGTTCCTCTAAGCTTTAGCTGCATCCCAAAAATTTTGATGTTGTATTTTCATTTTCATTCAAAATGTGTTTAAATTTGCTAAGAAATTTTCTCTTTGGCCCATGAATTATTTATAAGCATATTGTTTAACATTGGAATTTTCTAGTTATCTTTATATTCATTTCTAGTTGAACTACACTATGGTCAGAGAATATACTTTGTATGATTTCATTTTTTTTTATTTAAGATCTAATTTATCACCCAAATTTAAGATTTACTTTATGGTCAACTTTGGTGAATGCTTCATGGGCACTTGAAAAAAATATGCATTCTCCTGTTGCGTGAAGTGTTCCATAAATGTCAACCAGACTCAGTCAGTGCACAGTGCTACTCTGTCCTCCTAGTTATCTGCTGGCTGCTGACTCTGCCAATAACTAAGAGAGGAGTACTGACGTCCCATCTATAACTGTGGGTTTGTCTGCTTCTCCTCTCAGGGTTTGCCACTTTTTGCTGCTTATATTTTCAACCTCTGTTTTCAGGTACATACTCATTTAGGTGCATTATGTCGTTTTGGCAAATTGAACTTTTTGTCATTATGTCATGTCTTTTAATTCCTGTAATTTTTCTTGATCTAAAGCCTCCTGTATCTGATATCATATATTTATTCCTCCTTTTTTTCTGAATGGAGCAACCTTGATAAATTCTTAATAATTTTAATTATTATTTGCAAGGTTTTGGGTTTTTCTATACAGACAATCATCTGAAAATAATAGTAATTTAAAGCTTCTTTCCACTTTTCATGCTTTTTAACCATATTTGAGGACTTTTTATGACTAATTCTCCTTAGAATAGTAGGGACGGACATAGGCTATTGCTATCTCTGTATAATCCCACATCACATTCTATTCCCCCTAATTTAAAACTTCCTTCTCTTTGAACCCCCAAGCTTATGCAGCAGTTTTAACAAAAAGGCACACGGTTACTTTTATATCTTCTTAATTGGGAAATATTGTGCTCCTTCCTCAAACTCACAGCTTCAAGATAAATAAAAGAGATACAGTTAGGAAAAGAGAAAACCATTACCTAGTCGCCGAAATATACCTAAAAACCCAGACGCCTGGTCAGATCTGCCCTCTATTGGAAGTTCTCTTTGTCGCGCCCCCACTTCATTACAGTCTGTCCTTTTCAATGTGCCCCATACACGCAGCTGAGGTACCGGCCGAACACCCACACCTACAACCTTGCTCCCCACTCGCAACTGCCTTCGGGAACTCTCCTTTGCCTAACCGACCACATCTGAACCCCTGTGTTTGGTGCCACAGTTCTGCAAAGTCCAGGCCCCCCCAGCACCTAACCTTCCATCGGCCTCCACAGCGCCCCCTTCCTCCTCGGCAGTGCACAACCCCGCGGACTGTGAAGTGCAACGTCCATTCCCGCCTCTCCGTACCTGGTTTCCTTCTTTCAAGCTGCCTGCACTTTTTTATCTGTCTCTGAAACATTCTAAAAGGCTCCCTTTCAGGTTCCACCTCCTCCAGGAAGCCTCTCAAGCACCAAAAGAAAAGAGCATTTCAGTGTGTGGTGTAACTTGCATCTGGCCCACATATGTACCACCCAATGGCCAGTCTGGAACCTGGGCAGCGCCTGGGTTCACTGGGGCTCTAAGTCTGTCAAACCTGGGCAAATCTCGCTTCTCTTCCCTGGTTCACTCTCCCACAAAACGGAGTCACGGGGACTCACACTGCACTGTGGTGTGTCGTGGTCCTCAGCGATCTTTCCACTCTCCCTCCCGACGTCCTTCTGATCTGCTGGTCATCACCCGCTTGTTACAGGCTACGCCTCCTTGTTCTCTATTGCAGCCGTTCTACCCCACCAGGACTGCCTCAGTACTTTCCACTGATAAACACAATAAACACTTACTTAATAGGAGGGAAACTGCTTACTTCTCTCAGAATACTACTGGGTCCGTTTGCAAGGAATACAACAGGCACCTGTGGGTAAGCATTTACATTTAAATGCCTAAGGATAATAACCAGGAGGGGAACAGGCTTCTCCTCCCTCCCTGGAATATCCACAGAAGCCTATAGACTAGGGAGAATCAAGAAAGAGAGATAAGGATCTTTTTAAAAATCAAGGACCCTTATAGTAGAGTCCTTTTATCCTCCCTTCTCTGTAAAACCGGGAGACATGAAATAAGGGCAGGGGAGGGGTTTCCAATGCAGTGTGATGGGTGGGGTGGGGAGGGCTGCTGAATGGTTTCCTCGTATCAACCCTAGCAGTTAACCATGGTTTAGAATATCTACCACTTAAGATCTGTGAAAAGAAAAGGTTTTGTTTTTTTTTTACTCTGTTTTGTTTTTAGTTGAAGGGCAAGAGAAAAGACCAAATCAATATTAAAATAAGAGGAGATAAAAGTAATAGAGAAAACAAGAAAGGTATCTAGGCAAAGCAGTGTATCAGGTGAATGAAGAATGAATTAGTGTGCACATAGATGCACACACATGCACGTGTGTGTGTGCATGAGCTTCCTCGTCTTGCACTCCAGCCTCACCTTAAGTAAGGACTCAGTCTGCACCTGCTGAAGGTACAGAAAAGTTACAAAACCAGCTTGGTGGGTTTATGCACAGTGACAGCACTGGGTGTGTGAATGCCCCCCTCCCCACCACCCATGGGAGGGGGCTTCAGAACCTGAAAGACCCCAATGAGACAGTACGCAAATACAAGGCTTATCACAGGGGCATAAACCCCTGAGGACCACTGCTGTGGATATCCACTCTGCACCGGCAATGAAAGGCCAAACAAGAATCCATCACCCTGACGGAGCAGGCAACTGCTCTTTGGAATATCAAAAAGAAATCCCAGAATCTGACACCACAGACCAAAAAAGAGGTATTAAGAAAGCCTGACAAACGCAGCTGCAGGTAATTAAACTTTTAGCCAACAATAAAATGACAACGTGAACTCAGTAACTCCGACGGAGAACAAAGCAACTGTTCCTCTAATACTGAGAGAAAAATCCCCGAATCTGACGCCAGAGAGCTGAGGTCCATGATGCCAGTGAACCTCAGAGAGGAGTGAGACCGTGGGAGTCCCGGTTCCACACCGATGCTGACACTTGCAATGGCCAGGAGAAGCATCAGGCTCCTGCGGCATTCTGGGACTAACTGGCCTGGGGAGGGGGATTTGGTGGAGGGTGACCCGCCTTCCTGTGCCCATGCGTTTGTGCACATCGGACTGTGAGAGATGGTTTCTGTAGGTTCTCATAGCATCAGTGCGAACTCATACTGTAAGACAGAGAGAAGACCAGCACTAAGGAGTCTGGCCTGAAGCAGCCCTGGCAGATAATGAGAAGTAAGGAAGCCTACAGCCCAGTTAACCAATGGCCCCGGCATGCTCACGTGGAACCTGCCACCGTGTAATGAGTGGGCAGAAAAAAGCAATACTTCGGGTAAGTAGGAACTGTTACAGAACATAGTGTGGCTGTCACATATCCAAGTCCGCAGCTTTTGTTTAGAGAAATAAGGTATTTCATAACGCAAAAGTAACAGAATACAATCATGTGTCATTTAATGTTGGGGACACATTCTGAGAAATACATCATTAAGCGATTTCATCTTTGGGAGAACACCAGAGTTTATTATTTTTTTTAATCCTCACCCACAGATATGTTTACTGAGTTTGTATGGAGACAAGAAGGGAGAAAACAAAATATCTGTGTGTGTGAGAGAGAGAGAGAGAGACAGAGAAAGAGAAAGAGGGAGAGAGAGAGAGACAGGGATATGAGAGAGAAACATCAACCAGTTGCCTCCTGTATGTACCCAGGTCCAAGCAGGGATGGAACCCACAACCTAAGTATGTGCCCTGGCCAGGAATCAAACCACAACCTTTTGGTGCACGAGATGATGCCCCAACCAACTGAGCCACCTGGCCAGGGCCGTGCTATACCTTTATACAGCCGGCAGCCCAAATTTGTTTATACTCTATCACCTCGAACATGTGAACAACGCATTGCACTACAATGTGACGATGGCTACACGGTCACGAGGCGATAGGAAGTTTTCAGCCCAAACACAATCTCATAGAAGCACCATCGTACATGCATTCCATCACCGACCCAAACGTCATGTGGCGCATGACTATAGTAACTTGTCTAAAATAGTTGAGACTAGCTTACGCACATAATGAGAAATGCAGCCTCCCTCCCTCTCCTGTTCCCAAGCCACTGAGAGGCACTGCTGGCAATTTTGTATCTTCTTCCAGAGATGCTCTGTGCATTTACAAGCATGTTGACTATAGGTGTTTGGGAGCCTACTCACTCCCCAGACTCTTTTCACAGAAATGAGGCTGAATGCCGTACTCGAGGTTCTGCTCCTTTCTTCTTTTCCCTGCTCGGTGTACCTTGGAGACGGCTGCCTGCTGGCGTGTTCAGATTTGATTCAGACAGTGTTCCATCTCTAGATGTCCCATAATTTGAGTTAATGATGTTTGAAGAATAAATTCTATACACATCCAGATTAATGTCTTAGATCGGCATGGCCCCTTTGCTGTAGTGCACTTTGCTACACTAAATCTTCGCTTCTATTTTTCCCTCATCTCCACCCGTCAGAATCTCATGCTTCCTTCTAAGGTCCAACTTAAATCATCTTTGTTCCCTGAATCCTGGTTGACTACTTAAGCCATAAGTAATTGTCCTGTCTTCCCAATCAATTCTAACATTTCAGACTGTGTTAGGACATCAGTGAAGACCAGCCTCAAACAGCTGCAGTGTGTTCATGTCTCATTCTCACTCCCGGAGTGCAAGCCCCTTGAGGGCAACGTCATCTCGCTCGTCTTTGCTTGCTTCGTGACCCCCAGCACAGAGCCCGGCACAAAGCAGGCAGCATACACGTTGTGTGTGGAGTGGGAAACATGTGCTTCATGGGTGTTGCGGGCTGAGTTGTGTCTCCAGAATATCTGACCAAGTCCTAACAACAGAACCTCAGAATGTGACCTTTGTTGGAACCAGGGTTGTTGTAGATGTAATTAGTTGTGATGAGGTTGCGCTGGAGCAGGTGGACCCTTAATCCAACATGACGGCTGTCCAAAGAAGAAGAGACACGAAGACAGAGACATACAGGATGAAAGACATGGGAGGACAGAGGCAGACACTGAAAGGACGTGTCTCTAAGCCAAGAAACTCCATCAATAGCTGGCAGCACCAGAAGCTAAGAGAAAATTCTGACACTATTCTCTGATACCAACTAGACATCACACAACTTGACTCTGTTCTGACACCAACCACCCAAAGTTAGGGCAGACCCCGCAAGCTAAGAACAAAGGACTTCGCAAGACTACCCTCATTCAGATGCCAGCCACAAGTTTTGGGTGTTCCCACACCACCCATAATTATGCCCAGCTGGCTGCAAATTCAGGGCTTCCCACAATTCCCTGGGGTTCCATAATCCATTGGGACAACTCACAGAACTCAATGAAAGCATTACACTTATGATTATAGTTTTACGTATGTGGATAAAGGTAACTCGGGAACGACCAAATGAGAGGTGCACAGGTCAAAATCTGGGGTGGGGAGGGGAGAGGTGCCAAGCTTCTACGAGCTCTCTTCATGAAATCCAGGCGCCTTCCCAGCCTTCCCCAACAAAGGAGCACTACTGAGCTTTGGTGTCTGGAGTTCTCACACGGGGTTTCATTATGCAAACATAACGGATTAAGTCACTGGCCATCACTGGACTCCACCTCTATGCCCCTGCCCCCTATGGATGTTAGGCTGGCCCAAAGTTCTAACTCTTTAATCATGCGATCGGTCTTTCTGGTGACCATCTCCCTTCGTAAAGTTATTTAGGGGCTCTCCATCAGTCACCTCATTAGCATAAGATAGTATGACTATCGCTCAAGAAATTCCAAAAGTTTTGAAGCTTTGTGCTAGACACTGAGGACAGTGGGGAAATGTTCTTCATTATACCACGGGAAGAAACAGATTCTTCCCTGGAGCCTTCAGAGAGAGCACAGCCCTGCCCACGCCTTGATTTCAGACTTCTAGCCACTAGAACTGTGAGAAAATAATTTCATGTGGTTTCAAGACACCCAGTTTGTGATCATTGTTGGAGAGTTGGTAGGAAACAGAGTGGATGGGGCAAGGCCGTCCCCTCTGGGTACCACGATGGTTAAATGGAAGCTTGGGTGCACTCCCTTCGTTTCCACACTGTCCAGCGTTTCCTAACAGCCCCTGGCCATCTTCTGCCCTCCTCACTTCTCAGCACTCCCCCCACTCCAGGGCTTCACCCACCTGCGGAGGAGCCCCAACTCCATGACCTCCTAGGCCACTCCTTCAGCTCCAGAACCTGCCCCTAGCTGCCTGCTGGACATCGCCCCTGGCACTTCTCACAGGCTCTTTCTTGGCTGAGAGAAGTCCACTCAGGAGTGAATGTCCACCCGTGGCACAAACCCAAACTTCAGCAGTAGCTTTACCTCCGACTGCTCCCTCAAGTTCCACCAAGGTCCCCTGATTCAACATCTTAAATGTCCCTGGGACCTCTCCATGTCTCGCCTCTTCATGGCCACAGATGGGATCCCTATACCCATCATCTCCCTTGGAATACTACCTGGTCTCCTAACCCAGGCTCGCTCCCCGCCATTTGGCTCTCCAATATGTATCCACAGCCACAAATCTAAAACCCCAATCTGACCTTGCTAACTCCCATTCAAAATAGTAACAGCAGCATCTTATACTGAGGGTTTGTTCTGTCCCAGAAACATTTTAAGTACTTTATGTGTATTAATTATTTTTTAAAAAATCATAGGGTAGAAAAAATCTCCATTTTGCAAATAAGACAATGGAGGCTTACAAAACTTACGTGATCTTCAATTCATAAGTGATAAAAGCAAGACAATGAACCTACTGGACTCTGACATCAGAACCCATGCTCCTCGCCCCAAAACTACGGGGAGAGGTCAATAACCTACCACTGGTCCTCAGATAAAATCCAAACCTGCTGAATTATGTCTTATAAACAAGTTGAGGACACAACAGGCCCAGGTTTCCACCTGCTGTCCCTGGCACTGTTAATTATGTGATCATTCTCCAAGGTGTCCTATTTGGACAAGAAATTAGATGGTCATCCTATTTACAACCCCCATGCCTGCTCCCAGCGACAATCCAAACACGGAGAACTTACTGTAAGTCCTTGGAGGAGCCACGCTCTACACTCCTTGGCACTCATGCACACCATGCCCACTTCCCCTCGCTTGCTGACGAGGCCCCGCCCTGGGGGCTCAGCTGACAGGACTTCCTCCCAAACCCAGCTTTGTTCTCAGTGTCCCATGAGCAACCCGCCTCTTGTCGAAGACACCACGCTTTGTTACCACGACTCGTTTTGCTGTGCTCTGACTCACGTTTCTGACAGAGGACCTGGCACACAGCAGGGGTAGTGGACACCAGACTCCCCTTCCGGAGTCAAATGCCCTCCCCGGAGCTGTTGGGGTGCAGGCCGAGGGCCGCCCAGAGCAGTCCATCTGGCTGAAGGTCAAGCCACGTCCCAGGAGAAGCATGATTCCAACGACTGACCAAGACACCTGTGGTATAAAGGCTCTGTCCCTTCTCCCCAATTCGGGACCACTCTGAAGAGACACACGAGCTCCGGAACCCAACACGGAATCGGCTGAGGTTCTCACTGCGACATCCTAGCTTAACTTCTCCCTCTGCCTGGACACGCTTCCTTCTACTCCCTTCCACAGGTGCCGGCGCGAAGAGCGCTCCGTGATGAGCATTCTGCGTGGTCTGCTCACGACCTACTTCCCAGGGACCTACCCTGTGACAGTGGGCGATCAGCAGATACGTGTTTAATGAATGGCTGCTTTACTCAATAAGTTGTCCTCGGTCACACATTCCTCTCAGCATCTGTAGCTATTCAATGGCATAGGTGTGGCTTGCTAACGGAGGCCGATGCTTGTGAGTTAAAGACAACTTACTGAGGAGTAATTTTAAAGCAGTGTCATCCTTGTTGCTAGTACAGTAAAATCTGGGAGCTCATGGAGGAATTATTATAAGCCTACAGCTAAATATTTAGCATGAGAAACCTCAGTTCAGCGACAGAAAAATCTATTCTGACGCCTGTTGCAGCAGCACATACAGCCTCAGCTCCTCACCCACAGCAGGCTCCTCCTGCCGTCTGCAAAGCACTGTGGACAACACAGACGCCAGGCAGAGGGGTCGGCCGGGTCCCTGCAAACACACGCAGCCTCCAGGCTAGTGAGAAAACAGAAACGGCAGCCACAAGAAATCAAAGCAGGATGAAATCAGTGACAAAGAGAATAGCAGTTCTGAAAATGCACAAGGGAGCAGTAGGGGCACAGACAGAAAGCGGTGGCATCTGAACTGACTCTGAGAATGAATTGACAGTAAGTTCCTGAGTCCCTTCTCTATTCCAGACACAGTGCTGGGATATATGGCCCACAAGATGACAAGACTAGCAGAGACAGAGGCACGCGGAACTAGAATACAATTCACTGAGGATTTTAAAAAATATTTTATTTATTTACCTTTAGACAGAAGGGAAGGGAGGAAGAAAGAGAAGGAGAGAAACATCAATGTGTGGTTGCCTCTCACGAGCTCCCTACCGGGGACCTGGCCCGCAACTCAGGCATGTGACCTGACTGGGAATTGAACCAGCGACCCTTTGGTTCATAGGCCGGCACTCAATCCACTGAGCCACACCAGCCAGGGCCAATTCACCAAGTTTAATACATCAATATGAACCAGTGCTCTGGAATACAGAAGAATCATTCTGATAAGTAAACAGAAAGGAGAGGCAGCAGTTTGATCAAAGGAGAAAACTTTGCCAAAGTAATATTTGAACTTCACTGACTAACATTTCCGATGACACATTCTACAAACTCTAGTCTGATGATTGGGTAACCCATGAAAAGTGGTCTCCACACTCAAAACGCTGGGTTCAGCCAAGTTACAGTGGACACTGGTGAACGTCCAGCCAGAATGTTTTCCTCCTTCCTCCTTCAGACCACTTAAGAACCTTCTTCCTCCTTAAGAATTTGGATTTCATCCAGGTATCTATCTCTCCCCCACAAAGATCTCCTGATTTAGAGGGGCACTCCCCACCCCCACTCCTGAGGGGTCTGGATGGCTCTGGGCCGGTCATCATGATCCCACTCCCTCTGCCAGTGACTGGGTTGGAGGTGCCGGCACAGCTTACTCACCCCGCCACGTCCCTTCCTTCCAGCTCGAGTTAATGGCCAATGGTAAACACGTGAAATAAATTGGCTTAAACCAGAGGAAAGTACTCTGACCTTATGATTGGGACCACTTAAGCTACTGTAATGGCACACCTAGTAGGTATGTGGATGGCTTATACAAAACAGAAGTTTATTTCTCACAGTCCCGGAGCCTGGGAAGTCCAAGATCAAGACGCCAGCCGATCTGGCGAGGGCCCGCTTTCTGGTTCAAGCTGGCGCCTTCTTGTTGTGTCCTCACATGGCAGAAAGGGCAAGGGAGCTCTCTGGGGCCACTTTTATCAGGCTCTAATCCCACACACAAGGGCACTGCCCTCCTGACCTGATGGTCTCCCAAAGGCCCCACCTCCTAATCCCATCCCCTGGGAGATGAGAATTTCCACATGGGAATTTTCAGGGACACAAACATTCAGACCACAACGCCTTCTTTGGGTTAAAAACATGGATGCAAATTACCTCAGCTGCCTCTGGCAGCTGTATTTCGACCATGAAAAAAGCCCATCTGAGGAAAAAGCCAACACAGATGAAGGCAAAGCAAACTGGAAAGATCACAGGCACCTGGACTCGCCCTACCTTCGGAAGACCTGTAGTCTGAAACACAGTTTCTTTGTTGTTTAAACCACTCTGAACTGATATCACTTACAATAATTAAGAGCATTCTCAGTGATACAAATGATCAACAGCTTTCTTTCCTGCAGAATCTCTTAGAGCCTTAACTACAGATTGTAAATTTCTAAGAAGAGTCTATAGTGTGCTGCATTTCCAAGTCCAAGGATATTTTTCCCACAGAACAAAACTTGATAAAGAAAGAAAATGACATTCTGCTTTCTGTGGATTCAGATTCAGTCTGGCCTGTGTTGCAGGAAGTCAGAGAAGAGATTCAAGGCAAGAATACCAACAAGGAGGGCGCTGTAATGAACAGTCGAGGGTAGAGAAAGGCTGTAAGTAAAAATCAGAAGTGAAAAAGAAGACATAGATCAAACACAATTCAGAGACATTTTTGTAGTAACTGACTGGACATGGAGGGCTGAGAACTGACTCTCTGAATACCAGGAAATGTTCCCTCTGTCACTGCTAAGTTCAAAGATCCCAGGCAAACTGATCAACGCAGGATCTTCAATGCCACTGACTGGAGTCTGGTCAGCACCTGGGAATGCCAACCAGCCACCACCCCTTCCCCATCCTCTGGGCAAACGGCCCTGACTTCCCTGCTGGGAACCGCCTCTCCCCACCGCAGACTGTGGCCTGGCAATCCAGAGAGCCTCCCGCTCTCCCACTGCCCCAAAGGGACGGTTGGGTCGCAAGAGCCAAACGAAAGCAACCGGACTCTTCGGTGGCAGAAAGACTGAAGCAACCCAGCGAGAGAAGACAACTGGGGAGCAAGCCCTCTGAAGAAGCTGCCCTGTCGCCCTGCAGCAGGGGCACCACCTGGTCACCCCGCTGATTTGTGAGCCGCCCCCACCCTCAAATCTCTGTTCCACTCCGATTAGCCAGAGCCTACGCCTGCTGCCGCAATCACAGAGCCCATCTGCTCGTAGGAACCACTAGTCCTCACTTCCAGCCCGTGCAGACCAAGTTTCAAAACGTTATGACTTTGAAATGAGTAACCCTACAAGGCTATTAGCATGTCATTTCCTAACTGCAGACTATTTATTGTCTAAAATGAGATCGGCCATCTCGTCCTTCCCAGAGTGTGAAGATGTCTCCCATGTTTGAAACTCAGAACTCCAAACTCATTTCTACTTAGATATTTCAGGGCTCCAAACTTAAAACACCATTATATGAAATTCCAGCTAGATTTTAAATTCTATATAAAATTTCATATAGCCCCTTTGGTTTGAGTCCCGGGACGGTTTCTTGTTTGTTTGTTTGTTTTATATAATACATTTTTATTTTAAATAACTTGAAAGTGGTTAAAAAGTAGAAGCAGCAAGAATTCATAATACTCATAATCCTACCCAGAGATAAATACCACATGCTGAACCTTCCAGTCTTTCCTGATTTCCTTCCAGAATCTGCTCTGTGCACTTTAAAAAAATATTGCACAATCTCAGCTCTATGTGCACTTCTGTATCCTGTTTCCTTATCTTAAACATTTCTCACAAGCTCTTAAATTTCTTGAATATTATAAAACACTAAGATCATTACCACTGTGTGGATGTGCCGGAACGTATTCATTCCAGTAATGTTAGATGCAGTTTCCCACCTTTCCCCTCCTGTAGACTCATTAAAGGGTACCGATGCAGAGCATCGGCATCAGAGCCAGCAGATCTGGGAGCCAACCCCAACTGCCTTCCTCACCAACCCGCTCTGCCACCAGCAGCAACCACACTCTCACCTGCTCTGAGACTCGTGCAGGAAATGGGGGACAGATCAGGACCGCCTCCTAGATCTTCTGTGAGGATTAAACAGGAACGCCTGTAAACTGCTGCACAAGTGTGTGTCAGTGGACACACTCAACAATGAACAGCACTGAAACCGAGGTGAGTGGACACACAGGTCTGCAATCACAAGGGTGCACTATGGAGACAGAGCTCAGAGTGCTGCCCTTTTCATATTCTGTATTTTTTAAGGTCTCTGTTTGATTAATGTTTTTGTAGGGGCTTTTGCAGATATAGAAACTGCTATCTTTGCACACACAGCATGGAGCTATAAAACACTGTCAGGACACTCTCACCCTTTCTGGAGAAATTGCAATGAGGAAACAAAGTGGAGAACTTTCCATTGGCAGAAATTTCATTGTATGCTCTTTGCGGTCAAGGCTACCGTACAAGATACTAGATTAAATTAAATAAATGTGATATCTGTATTTTTATACAAGTCAAGAACAGTTAATTAGCATCTTAAAGCCACCTAAACCAAAGTAACTTAAGGGACCCCAAGGCTGCAGAGACCCAGAGAGCATCTGCCTGGGCTTGACCTTGACCTGCATGGGCCCAGCGCCAATCTGGCTCTGCCTGTCTTGGTCTGCTACTTCCACAGCCTCCATTGTCCATCTGTAAAATGTGCCTGTAAGTAGCACCCAAATCACTCAGACACTGCAATGAGTCAAGAAAAATAATGCCCGTAAGTATACAACCCATGCTTGAGCACAGGTGACACAGCTGTGGCTTTTGTGGCTGTCCTCTCTCTGGGTTCAGAAAGGGACTGCCTTTCCCTGCCCCACCTGAAGTGCAGTATGGTCAGGTGATTTGCTTCAGCCAATGAAATGGGACTAGAAGTGCTGGTGTCCCTTCAAGGAAACCTTAGGAGTCAGCGTCTGATTCGCTACGTCCTTATCCACTACGTGTGAAACAGGTACTATCAGCACCCTCGGTCAGCACTGTAAGCCATGGGGATGTTAAGGGTTTTTGTAACTGTGGAATGATCTAGACCCTTCTAAGTAATATAATAACTATTCATCACAATGGATTTTAAATGAGCGGGGCCATCAGTATTATTGATATCTCTAGATGTTTCACGTTTGTGACTGAACATAGAAAAACTGGGTTTGACCTAAGAAAACAAGATAAATAGGTATCAATTTCAAGTTATAAGTATCAGGCACTTAAGAATATATATAAGATTGAAACAAATGCCTCATGTCAAAGAGACTTTCAATTGCAAAGGAGAGTGATAATAATCATAATTTACTGAGTGCTTATTATTTCCCGGGGGTTATGCTAAAGATATTTTACTGTCTTATTTAATCCTGGCAATAATCCCATTGAGTAGGTGCCATTCCAGTGTGGGAGAATGAGAATTTCTCTTCTCCTCATTACTCCTCTCCCCACTGTGGGAAGGGTTTATTTAAAAAATGCATATATATATATGTATGTGTGTGTGTGTGTGTGTGTATCTATATACACACAAAGTAGTAATTAGTGTGTATATATACTAATTAGTATGTATGTATGTGTATCTATAGATCCTTAGATATAGATCGATAGATATACACACACACACTAATTTTGAGGTGGATATAAGCAACAGAAAAGTGTTATCCTAAAGATGCCCCCTCTGAGGGATCTCTGAGAACCTACAGCCACCCTCCCACGACGGAGACAAAGAATGACCTTCTCACAGCTGCTCGGCGGAGGGCAGGGCAGGGCAGGGCAGGACAGGGGGGACCACAGTGAGCAGGAGCACAGGGGGGATTTCCAAGACAGGCAGTGGGGCACGAGAGAGGTAGCATCCCTGGGCAGTCAACCGTGGCGCGGGCTCCCCATCCCCATCTCCAGCCATATCCAGGGGAGCCTTGTGACCAGTTCTCGCCAATGGATACGAACCGAGGTGACATCTGTAAATTCCAGCCCCAGGCATTTAAGGACTGATGTGCCATCTCTACGTTCTTTCTTCACCTTTCGCAGCGACTGAAGCCACATACTGAGGCTGGGCAAGGGGTGGAGGGTGGATGTAGACTGAACCACTGAATCATACATGAAATAGAGCTGTCCTTGGGAGACCCCCCAGCTCATCTCACACTCCACATGAGCTCAAAATAACCTGTGTTAAGCCACCAAGGTTCTGGAGCCCATGTGTTACCATAGCAGAGACAAACCTATCCTGACTAATAGAACATGGAAGAGTGAAGGCTAGAAAAAGAATAAAATGAGCCAGAAGAAATTAGGAGGAATTTTTAATTAAAATTTTAAGAAGCAATATTATTTTATTTTAGTTGAATGTAAACTACAATGGTAAATTAATAAAGAGATAGCATAATCCCAGCAGCCATTAAAAAAAAACTTTAAAGCAGAATTTACTATGAGTAGAGCTCATGAGAAAAAATTAAAAAAACAAAAAATAAGAATAGATTAAACCTAAATCTAAGAGCTGATTCCGCAGAATGTGGGGAAGAAGACAGTTACAGTGAAGAAGAGAGAAATGCAAATTAAAACGAAACAGGAGATACAACTATATGCTCAAATAGATTCTATTACATTTTAACACCATAATAAAATAAATGTTTTTCTATATAACATGTTACTTAATGACTCGAAAAGACAGAAAGCATACATAATTTAGCAACCACTAAGAAACTGGGAAAACAATCAAAACCACCTCCAAAACAAGTCCTGGAAAAGTTGTTTCCAACCTTCAAAGAACTATTAATTCTTTACCTCACCATTATATAGAAAAAGTAAGAAGTGGACAATTCATTTTACACTGTGGTCAAAATCTGACAAGTGTAGCAAAAGAAAAAGAAATACTTTTCATGAATACTAAATAATGTTCTCATTTACGAATACTAAATAAAAATCCTAAATAAAACACCAATAAATTAAATCTAACCGAATATTAAAAAAAGTAACAAACCGTATTCAAGCAAGATTGACTTCAGGAAAACAAGGAGAGCTCAATATCAGCAAATCATTAAAGTTCAAGGATCCAGCACTTGTACAAGCTCCTCATGGGTAGGAACTCTATCACCAATATAGCCTCAGCACAGAACACATGGCCTAGAACACAGTAAGTGCTCCATGCATATTTACAGTATAATTACTGAATGAATGTATTAATAAATAAAGGAAGAAAAACATATGATTATCTTTAAAGACCATGATAATATAAACAAATTTTCTTTGGCAGCAAAGAAAAACTTAGAGTAAAATGATAAAATTAGTGCAATATGTAACAAGATTAAAAACCAAAATCTTTTGCCCTGGCCAGGTGCTTACTTGGTTGGCACATCGTCCTATAAACTGAAAGGTTGCAGGTTCAATTCCCAGTCAGGGCACATGCCTAGGTTGCCAGTTTGGTCCCCGGTCAGGGGCACATATGAGAGGCAACCAGTTGATGTTTCTCTCTTACATTGATGTTTCTCTTTTGTCTCCCTCTCTCTCTCCCTCCCTTCCCCTCTCTCTTAAAAAAAAAAATCAATAAACATGTCCTTGGTTGAGGATAAAAACAAAAAAACTCTCAAATAAATTATCATGCATTTCCATGGAGCATAATAAGAGGACATGGATGCCCACATATTGTCACATATTTTAACATTGGCCTACAAGTCCTAGACAATACAATTAGAGAAGAAAATAAAATAAATACAAAATACTGGAGAGAAAGAAGCAAAATTATTGTGTGCAGAAAATGTGATTAGCTACCTAAAAATTCCAACAGCCTCAACTTGTTAAAAAGTATGTAAGCCCTGACCGGTGTGGCGCAGTTGGCTGGAGCATCGTCCTGTAAGCCGAAAGGCTGAGGTTCGGTCCCCAGTCAGGATACCGACGTACAAGAGGCAAACAGTCAATGTTTCTCTCTCACGCGGGTGTTTCTCTCCCTGTCTCTCTCCCTCCCTTCCCCTGTCTCTGAAAAATCAAAAATCACGTCCTCAGATGAGGGTAAAAAAATTGCTAAGAACAAAAACAAAGTTACACAGGACCTAAATGGACACAAACTATTTCAGAGGGTAATAAACAGACTGGCGTAAACATAACCTATTGCTGGAGGGAAAGAATTCTCACTACACTCAATAGTGTAAAGTGTCCATTTTCTCCATCTTCATATATATACCTTTTTAAAAAATACTAAGGAAGAATAAACAAATGAGAATCGGCAAGAAAATACAATCAGCTCTCATTGACAAGAGAACAATTTATAGATCAGCTATGGGTCAGGCATGGCAAGATCCTCAGGCAAATTTGGTGAGTTCTAACTGCCACGTGAAGGAGCTGCCCCGATGAAGCTGGGATGAGGGGCCCGGACTGACTCCATTGCTCCTCCCACCCAAAGCACAGGACAAAGCAATGCACCGCTGCTCACCCGGGCAGCTGAGCCCACCTCAAATTCCTGCCACAACTGACAGATGTGTCAGGAGCACAAACTAGAAAGCCCAGAAATAGATACAAGTAGGTGACATTGTTTAGTACGTGATAATGGTGGGTATGAATTACATGATTCAATTTGATAGTAGGGAAAGTGTTTAATTTTTTAAAAAACCATAAATGTGACACCCAAATGATATGGCACACCAAAATTAATAACTGATGAATTAAAGATCTGATGGTAATATGAAATGATATAAATGGTAATGAAACTGTATGAATATGTATGTAATCTTGGGCTGAGAACAGTGTCCCCAAGTATAATAACATTTAAGCACAAACCATAAAGTGATAGACTAGAGATCATAAAATATAGTAAATTTTAAAACAAAATACAAAATACAAAAAAAATTACAGGGAGATGTATGTGGTATATGCACATCCATATATGCTTATTAAAAAGCACATCCATATATGCTTATTAAAAGTTACCTAAAAATCAATAAGAAAACAGAAACATGACTTTAAGAAAAGTGGGGCAAAGACATGCAGGCAATTCAGAAAAGGCAACAAATGTCCAGTAAACATTAAAAATGCTCAATTACAATAGAAATTAAAAGAGGAGAAAGAAGAGGTTTTTGTTTTCATTCACGGAATTAACAAAGCTGTGATATTAGTTGCTGACAGGGTTGGAAGAAGAATTGCCAATTCTACTGAGGCTGGAAAATTGCGTGTTCGTATATACAAAATATACACTCACATGGCCATAAAACTCACATACTCTTTGACTCAGCAATTTCACGTCTAAATGTTCACACTAAAATAGCAAACCAGTGAGAAATATTTGCTACATGATTAGCCAGAGCTATTGGCTATAATGGAATATTATATGGTCCTGAAAATGATGCTGTAGAGGTATAGTTATTGACATGGAATGATAGTTAAGATATTATATAAAGGGAAACAACAGATTGAAAAATAGTATACACAGTACGGTCTCTATCTCTTTAAAAAAATATAGATGCCTATTAAAAACTTAGAAGACTATATCCAAAATATGAACTGTAGCCTCCACATAATGAAATTATTGGTTATCTTTTTTCTTTTTGTCCATCCATAAATTTATAACTTTTCTACAATAAACAAATATCACTTATGTAACAAAAAAGAAAGTTAAAAAAAGTAAATTGAATTCTGTGGGAAAATAAACATTTATCCTAAAAATAAACTCCAAAGTTGGAAAACGAAAGCAAAAACATCTGCTTCCTGGACAGAAAGGCCAGTTTTAAGTTGCCGGAGAGGGACGTGCTTGCGAAGGCAGTGGGGTTCCAGGTAACAGCTCACTCCGGTGCCCCGCACCCAGCAGGAGGGCCCCAGCGATCCTGCTCTCTCCCCACCTCCCATCCGGCTTACAACTAACTCAGTGCATTGCTGAAGCATAATTGCATTATTTGCTCTTGTTATCAAAATGGCATTAGAAATAGCCTTTTTGGATTATTAATAACAGGGGTGTTTACTAATCTCCTCTAAAAGGTACAACCATATGTTAAATTACTATTTTACTCAATGGCTACTGATTTACTTTCTCTAGAGGGAAAAAAAGGCTTTTAGTACCCATCACGAAAAAATATTAATGGATACTGATAAATCTCCTTAGTGGGGGCCAAGTGGGAAGGAAGTCAGTAACTGCTGTGGAAGAGGATGGCTCCCTCACAATGACTTGCAGGTCCAGGACACCAGGATTCTGCAGGAAATCCAGGCAGCCTCAGGCTGACAGCAGGCGGATCTGCACAGTGAGGGGCTTGGAAAACGAGCAAAGAATATTCTCTGCAGATCTGCTAGCCTGTTCATCAGCCGGGGAGTACAGTCTGTTACGTCTCCCATACATACGCCACAGCAGGTGGCAGGATACGGCTTCCATAAAACTCTAATGAAAACCTTCACTCGGGGCCCTAATAAACACCCCCAGTGGTCCTCGGGGACAGGCTGGGGCCTGCCCAGCCCTGCCAAGCTAACGGGAAGACTTGGCAGGGCCTGTGTGGGTCTGACAGGGTCAGTGCACTGTCAGGAATGTGGCAGGGGAAAGGAAGCAGTCCAATGGCTAATGTGGAATGGGTTCTGCCTTTTCCCTGATGTCCTGCAGACCGGGTCATGGCTTTAGGAGGCCTGCTGATGTGCAGGGTAGTGTCTCAGGGAAGCCTTCAAGGAAAAGATCCTTACTGGCTTGCCATCAGCTGCTTTGGCCTGAGCAAAAACGCCTGCAGCACCGGCACTCCTAGAGGCTGCTGCATCCTCAGCAGCTATCTCCAGCACACTGGCCAATGCCTGGACCCTGCAGCTGCATCCTGCGAGCTGCGGAGCAGCAGGGATACTCAGACAACTTGTGTATAGGAAGCCAGACCCGCTTAGTGTTGCCTGCTGCTGAGCAGTCTAGGAATGGAAAACAGGCTCTGCAGACAATACCTGTCTTCCACTCCCCAACTCATAGCCTCTAAAACCAAATAATTCAACCAGCCCTGCTCCCCGCCCCCACACTTCCATAGCTCCTGGCCTACTCTCAGACATATGGAATATCACCAGTTTTTGCACAAGAGCATAGAACCCATTTACAGCCATCATTGGGCAATGGCTGTTGGAATCAGTTTCTAGGAAGCCCTTGAAATTTAGGAGGCCAACGCTTTTGGAGGACTGAATGGGCAAGCAGAAGAGGAAAATGACAATGAACTTCATCAACCATTGGTTGAGTACTTGGTACAAGCCAGGTATCCCTTAACCTCATAAGTGCCCTCTGGGGTGGAGGCTGCTGTGACCCCTGCTATGCAGGCTAAAAACAGTATTTTCCTCACCAGATCGAAGTGACTGTTTTACTTCCCTTTTCTCTTTCACTTAGTGGGTCTTGAAATTCCAGCTCAGGGCTTTAGTCTACTCAACACAAACCAAATGCCACTTCCAGGTAAAATCCTCTACGCCTTTCAGGGTGCTTCTCACTCCAGCAACTAACGAACTCGCTTGAAGGTAACAAAAAATATGCCATAAATCAGGCATGAACTAATTCTTCCCTTAAGTTTTGCTCTATCCTTCCAAAGCACAGCTGTGCCTGCCTCCTCTGAACTCCCATGCCCGCTACCAAATGAAAGGGGCACAGCGTCGGGAGCCTCTCCCATCTTTGAACTGCTTTGCACCACTTCCCCATCTACACGTGGCTCTTTGCCCACTCATTCATCCAGCTGCCCATGAATTTCAGAGAACCTGACTTTCAGGCATCAGGGCAGTTGCCCCTGCCTGCAAGGAGCTTCAAGTCTAGTGAGAAAGATAAATAATAAAAAATAAAAATCACAGTACAATATAACCATAGCATACCTTTATAACACAGATTCTGAGAGTTCTCTATTGCAATATCCTGCACTGCAATATTCTCCAAACCAGAGCAGTGCCTGGCCCGCAACAAGCACCCAAGAAATACTCACTGAATGAATGAATGAATGAATGAATGAACACTGCACACCACAGAGCATATAACCCAATAATAGTTATGACATTTGCCCAAAGATACTTGAAGCTCCTACGTATTAAGCATGTCCCAGTGCTGAGCGCTGTGTCAGGCGCCTTGCAGGGGTAACCTCCCATTACCATTGCCACAGTTACCACACCACCACAGTGAATCCCTTACTCCCCCCATTCTGCAGATGAGGGAAGAGATGTGCACAGAGTTAAGTTCAAGGTCCTGTAGTCAGTAAGCAACAAACCAGATCTGTCCCGCCCAAAAGCCTGTGCTGCCCCGAACCACCAGGCACACAGCGGCCCTGTCTGAGGGGCCAGGGCACGCTTCCCAAAGGACGGAATAACATGAAGGGCCAGAGAGAGAAAAGTTCAAAGAGGATGGTGAGCAAAGGCTGGAGAAGCAGACCAAAGAGGAGATGAAACTTTTTCCACTTAAATGCAATGGATCTTATAAACTCTTTCCACAGTTGCTGACATCCTCTCTACTCAGATGTGAGCACTTCAAGGGAACACTCCGAACCCCACAGAGCGCGTTCAAGCTCGGCAATTACATTGTGAACGGGACTGGACCCCAACTCCAGCAGTTTTCGATGCAGAACTCAGAATCTGTAACTTGTAGAAGGGGAGCGAGGGGAGGAGCTGTGGGCAGGAGCGGCCCCCAAGCCCACCTGTCTTCTTTAAAGAGAGGAAAAGTCCTTACTTCAAAGACATGTAAGGACAAGTGTCCAGTGGTTTGCTAAAGCAACTTCATAAAGTGACCGACCAATTCCACACTTCAACCCCAAACTTCCAATTCTGTTGCTTCTACTAACTCAAGAAATTAAGAAGCCATGTTAGAAACATGCCTCGTTGTATTCTCTTAGATACAGTAAATGCTGCCCCTTTTATTTACTCACATGGACCCTACCAGTACACTGTTTGAATCCTGACAATAAACACAAATTGAGCACCAACTATCTATAAGGCACTGTACTATATACACTGAGCATACAATGCTGATCAATGCCTTCTAGTGGGGCAAACAGACAAGAAAAGAAACAAATGAAAAATAAGAGCATTTCAACGAGGAATGAGTGCTGGAATGAAAATGAACAGGAGGATGGGCTAGAGAGCAAATGGGGGAGGAGAGCCTCTCGAAGGCCTTTGATCTAAGACCAGGTGATGGGGAAGAAGCATATGAGAAGAACGCATCCTCAGCCAGACAGGGAAGTGGGGAGACGGCGAGAGTAAAGCCCCCAGACAGAAATGAGCCTGGTGTGTTTGGGGCAGGGCAGGCCCCCGTGGCTCAAGCACAGTGAAGGGGGAGCAGGTGGAACAGAATGAATGTGAAAAGACAAAGAGGGGTCAAGTCAAATAGGCCACTGGAGAGATTTGGGACAATGGGTGCCACTGGAGGCTTTTAACCAGCAAAGTAATGTGAACTGATTTTTGCTTTAAAAGGTCCCTCTGAAGGGCATTAAACTGGACACTCAGCAGTGATACGCAATAGTGAACGGGCCCTCACTTGACCTGGCACATGACACAACAGATGCCATCAAGTAAAGGTCATTGATGCACATGCCAGCACGCCCCAGAGTCCCAATAAACAAGTGGAAGGTAACTCTCAGTGACCAGCTGCTTGGACTTCCGAGAACATGCTTCCAAATAAGTAAGACCACTTATTCTAAAACTCAACTTCCTCTCTCTCTTTGTTATTCCCGCCACAGATAAGGGTGAAAATGAAGGTTTTATGCCCACGGCTCGCAAATCTTACCACTTCTAAACAGGTCCTGAAAAGAGACAGAAGAGCTGTGTTTCGGGGCCAGGGAGGAAGCACAAACACATTCCAATCTGAGCAATGAACGGAAACCCCAAGACCCAGAGACACCAGCAATCTAAGTCTATATTCAAAAGCCTACTGATCACTTGGCTGGCCTGATGTGATGACTGATGCCAGCCTGCAGGGGGACATAGAAGTCAAGACGGTAATAAAGACCAGCTCAGCTGTATCTGCTAAACCACCTATACAGCAAAACACTATTTCAGCATCCAGCACATCAAAAGGCAACCCACATGAGGCTATATCTGTAACAAGACCATGCCAGAAACCTGGGCTAATCTGACTCTGCTATTCATAAATTCTCCCTCATGTTAGAGCACATGTGTTTGGGAAAGGAAAATGCATTCAAGTCAATTTTAGACATGGTTACTTGGAAGCCATCTGGAGTCCCTGGAAGCATAAGAAGTCACCACATGCCCTGCCCTCAAATGCCCACTGTAATTAGGGCAGTGTGCTTACATGGGAATTCAGTGTCCCCTATTCCCCAGGGATGTCCCCACCCTCACCCTACCAGACACTAGCTCAGACTCCGCTTCCCACCCAAGAAAGTATTTGGTTTCTTAGCAATCCTAGTGGAGAGCCCTCGAGGTGTTGAGCTTGCACTTTAATTGCACCCAAGGCCGGGTCCTCTGCTTTCCAATGGCTTCAGAACTGCACACCCGAATTCCTTTGCCACAGCAGCTACGGAAATCCCTCTCCAGGGGCAGAAGACGGATGAAAAATCCCTTCGACCCAACAATCCTGTGTTCAGAGCATGTCTAGTTTTAGAAGAGACCCACCAGAATCCTTATGTAACATTCATGTATGTTGGCACCCTGCAGAGCTGCTCCTGGAGACACTGGCCCAGATGCAGCCCATTTTCACTGTGGTGACAGTAGGCTGGGTCTTGCAGCTTCCTAGGGCCTGGCTCTTTCCCACTGTAGGGACTCAGTCCCCCTCCCTTACCTGGCTGTGATCCTCTGCTTATCTCATCTTCCTGAGGAGTTGGGCCTCCCATTCTGCAGCCTCTCTCCCTCCGCTGAAAACAGTCTTAGGACCAGCTGACAGCAGCGCCATTCCACCAGCACCAGCACCTTCCCTGCCCCCACCCCCCCCCTTCGGATCCTCTCTCCACCACCTAATGCCTTAACAAACCTAGCCAGGAGAGAGATCCTGAGTCCTGTACAGTCATAGTCCCTGAAAACAAACACGGCAGGAGGGAGGCTCAGCTCTGCCAAGCCGACCAGGCCCAACACTTGCCCTGGACCCCTGAGAAGCCCTGAACTCGGCGCAGGGGAGGAATATTTGGGGAACGACTGCAGCTCGGCTGCCTCCAGCACAATTAGAGCAAACACCTGTTTCCAGGAAGCTATGTGAGCAAAGGGAGCAGGGAGTCCCGGGAAAGGCAGGGAGGACGAGGTGAAGGGGCAGCTGGGGACACAGGTAAAGGATGCGTCACACTTTGCGCTTAGCAGCCGGAGCCCGGGACCAGCAGGCAAAGCGTGAGAAGGACTCCAGGGTCTGGGAAGTTCAGAGAGGAGGGGTCGCGCCCACGAGCGGCACCTCGAAGGCGCCCGCCAGCAGGGAAAGAGGACAGGAGGCCCGACGGGCTCCATCACCTGCGCGTCCCGGCGAACGCAGCCTCGCAGGGGCGCACCGGCCCGCGGCTGCCAGCGGGTGACCTACCTGCCCACCGTCTGGTTAGCCAGCTGGCGCATGCGATTGAACTGCTTCTTCATCGTGGCCCCGCTGCCGCGCTAGCCTGGGAGCAGAGGAAGGACGGAGCAGTCCGGAGCCCACCGCAGGGTTACATGGCTCCCGTGCGGAGCCTCCCGGGCGACGGCGGCGGCACTGCGGAGCCTCCGGGAGCCTCTGGCCCGGGAGCAGCTCCCTCCCGAGGGCACCACCGCCTACTCCTCCTCCCGCCGCGGAGCCTGCTGCTGCATCCTCCTCACGCGCTCCCCGGCGCCTTCATAGTAGAGCCCGGGGTCCGCTTGAGCGCCGTCCAGGTCTGCTAGGCTGTCCACCCCCAGCCCCAGTCCGCGCTGGGACCCGGGAGTCTCCGCAGGCTGGCTGGCCCGCTGGCCGGGTGGTCCCCGCTGCGCCTGTGCGGACGGCGCCGTGCATTCTGGGACTTGTAGTTTCGCGCCCCCGCGCCCACCTTTCCCCTGACCAAAGTTTGCAAGTACAGTAGGGTGCGGAGGTGGGAGAAGGCTGTGTCCCCAAGAGCTTTGCACTTTAAGAAAGAAACGTTTTCCTGCATTAAAGAACCAGGACTACAAGAGAAAAAAAAAGTGAGCGTCTGCCTTTCGCTGTATTTTAAGTGAATGCGAGGCATTGCTGTTTTGGATTCACAGGAAGATTTATGGTAGAATGTACATTGCTCACGAAATTGCATAAGGCCACCTGATTAATGTTGAGGCACGGGGTTAAGCTTGGGGCACAAGGGTTGACGTGCAGATTTTGAATCAGGCTTGATATGCATCCCAGAAGTTTGAGTCTTAATTTTCAACAAACCCAATAGGTAACCAGAAGTCAATATAGAAGGATATAAATGAGAATGGCACCGCACCTGTGGGCCAGTTTGACTGGGACAACCTCTATGAATGGCTTAGATTCCAGTCTCAGAGCTAATCACATCTCCCATCCACCCCAGGAGACCAGGGGCATCAGCTGTGGCAGGTCTGGAGTGTTCCACACAGCGGCATCCCATTGGTATCTGCTGGCTCTTTGAAAAGGGGCTGTACGTTTCTGCAGGCTCTGTCCATAGGAAAATACAGATAACCGCAATTAGGTTGTACCATTATCTATAAAGTAAGAGCAGTATTGTTGGGTGATAGGGGCTTTGGGTAAAACAGACAGGAGTTCACATATTAAAATTCCAAATACCAATTGTATAACCTTAGGAAAAAATTGCATAACCTCGCTGTGCCTCAGGTTTCTCACCTCTAGTAGAGAAATAATATTGCTCAATAGAAGGAACGGATAGAGAACTATTTTTTAAATTACCAATAATCTAGTAACATAAATTTCTATGTAATACATTATGTCATATTCACTTACTACAAATATGATTATAGTTAGCATAATAGAAATATGCTATGCCTACAACAGAATTACTAATCTGAACAATGAAAGAGCTTTTTTTGAAATGGGATATTTTGCATGTGTTGATTATAGTTGCAAGATGTCCTAAATATGGTTGTAAGTCTCCTGCTGGTCCACGGAACAAAAGATGGTTTGAGGCATGTCTTGGATGAATGAACATGAAATCTTTAATTAATTGTGAATTTAGCCTCTGCCTATTAGGTCAGGCAGTTCTAGCCAATTAATAAGTGAAGGCATTTTTTTGCTCTTAACCAACTATAATGTCAATTTAATTTTTATACAAACTGAAATCATTTCCATTTTGAGATTTTTTTTTAAACCAAGTCATGAAGGGCACTGTGTGACTTTTAGAACCACAGTATCTAAACGGTAGCCACCACCAACTACATGCAGCTCTTGCAAATTAAATTAATTAAAGTTAAACAAAATGTAAGACCTGGTTCCTCAGTCACCGTAGCCACATTTTAAGGGCTTAACAGTCACACATAGTTAGAGGCTGCTGTGTTGGATGGCACTAGCCCTCGAGGACTCTGGCAAGACAACGCCAGTGTCAGGCCAGCCTCTGCCTTCAATCCCAACATATTTCAGTTCTAAAAGGGAAATCTCTGCCCCTCCATGAAAGATAGCGCGCCCTGCTAGAGCGCAGTCCAATAATATTTTATGAACCAATGGCTTCTTCACGTAGCAGTTACTGTTCTCCAATAAGCTTTTCCTTTATTCAGGAAGCAGCCAGCTTTCCACCCCAGGGAAGAGATGACAGTGCAGAAAAAAGAGAGAGAGGTGTCAAGCCTACTCTTCATCTTTCAGAGCAGGCTTCAGAAATGCATGTGAAAGAGAAGGGTTTTGAGTTTCAAGAATATGGGCTTTGAAATTTTAATAGCCTATACCATAAATAGAGTTTGAAGAATATACTCTGCTGCCTATTCCAGATGAAGAACCCATGGGCTGTGGGGTGTTGAAGATGAAGAGGGCAAGTGGGACGGCAGAGAGAGAGGAAAAGTAAATGATAAACTTGCAGGTTTCATTACTGGTCATAAATTTCACGGCCTCTCCCTATGGGAAGGAATTATACTTCATCTTCCCATTGAAGTCAAGATCAATCCTGTGATTTTCTTTGGACATGAAAATATGCACAGAAGTGCCCTATGCCACTTCCAAACAGAAGTCTTAGGAGTCATTCTGTGGTCCTATCCCCTTTCTTGCTCTATCATGATGAGCCAGCTAAGGGACTGCTATGGAGCAGAGTTGTAGCCATCCATTTGCAGTGAGAAATATATCTTTGTTGTTGTACTCATAAGTCAGAGGTTTGGGGCTTTTTGTTACTGCAGCATAACTGAGTCTAAGCCAGCTACTACAGTGGGTATCTCTTAGAAACTGGCCTGTACCTTGCACTTGTCCATGGTCAAAACTTGGGGTAGGGGCAGGCAGGTTGGAGGCAAATATATATTTTGGGGGCGATCTGAATACAATGGAGGGTCTTTACATCACTTCTTCAGTGAAGGTTAGGAGTGGCAAAGCCTTCCCAGACATCCTCTGCCTTCTAAGACCTAGGAGCATTAAAGATGTCCATGTGGAGTGCCTAAAGTGCCTATAGCATAGTCCTGTAGTGGACCCAGACCTCCCTGCACCAGGCTGTGTGCACTGATTGGTATGAGTGCGTGCCATGAGGATACACAAAAGTACCTGGAAGGGCTGGATGGGAAAGCTATTGGGATCACAGAGAATGAGAAGACAGCCATGGCCAAGAAGTGGAATAAAAAGCCCTGAATTACCTGAAATTTAGTTTCTTCCATCAGAAGAATAGACTAAAATTAAAATTAAGTGCATTTGAGGGAGGAAGAGGAAAAGGAGGACAAATAAAATTCTATTTCTTATATACCTGACTTTGACATAGGAGAGAATTACACTTTGTACTAAATGTTGACCTATTGACCTTGAGTTTTATCACATGACTTGTTTTAACAAACAAAATATAAGCTTATTACTTGCTCAACAATGTTGTACTATTTATTTGAGATAAGTTTCCATTGAAATCTCCTAGCCCATTCAGAAGCTCCTCAGTTAAAGTGGTTTTGGCATCTTCACACTGAGTCCAAGCATTCACTAGTGCTGCTCTGTCCTACTCGAGAGTCGCTAGAGACATTTGGTTATTTAATTTTAAAGTAAGTTAAATAAAATTAGAAATTTATTTTTCTCAGCTATGCTAATCACATTTCAAATACCCAATAACCATATGTGGCTCGTGGCTACCATGTTAGACAGTGTGAAATAAAACTTCTCTGTCACCATAGAAAGTTCTGTTGGACAGCGCTGGTCCATAGAACAAAATTCAGAATACAGGGTTCGGTGCAAGGGCAAAAACTGAACAGAAGGTGACAAGCTCAGCATGACAATAGCCAGTCATTTTACTTGACCTCTCCAAGCTACTCTTTCCTCACCTACTACAAGGAGGGTTATAGTATAAAATCACTAAGTCATAAGTTTTGAGGAAACCACAAATCAACCAGTCAATTTTCTCAAAAATTGCTGTTGGCCTAGATATCCTTAAGCCTTCCAGCATCTAATATGTCGAATATAACATTCAGTGCTACAATGTAACTGAAAGATATTACTTATCCTTTTCCCAATTGCCTTATACCTGCAGGTATCAAATTTACACCATTAAAGCATATCTTTAGTCTGAGGTGGAGGAGCAGGGAGGGTATCTCTACCCATGGAGCTCTCCTGGCCTCTGTGGATGAGAATAAGTCTACCAAGGCATGATCCACTTGGGGAGAAAAGGCTGATCAGTCTCTCAGAGGAGAAAGGTGTCAAGCATCTCTCTCGATGGACTTGTACTGAGTGTAGCTTGCATAGGGATGCATGTCAAAGAAAGGAGGTGTGGTTCACAGATAACATTTCTGGGATCACGAGGGTCCTTCTGAGTCAGCGTCTGGCAGACAGGGTCTTGGTGCCAATTGGCTGTAAAACCTTGGGAAACAAACTTATTTTGTGCTTGGACCCTTAACATTTAAATCGAGGCATTCTTAGCAAAGCAGGTTTCACAGGACTTTATGCATTCTTTCTTAGGCCCGATTGCCCCCCACCGGGAACTGCCAGTTCAGCACAGGGCTGCACCCAGTTTCAGCATTGTTTCAGGCCTGAATCAGGCAGGGGAAGCAAGGCAGCCAAGAGATTAGGAGACCTTTTACAGATAGAGTGAGGACTCAGGCTATGAAAAAGCCAAGGGGTGAGGGTCTTTTGTCCCTCCTCTATAATCCCCTAAGTCCTTCCCTGATGGCCCCTTTGTGACCATGCCTGTCTTAGGTTGTTCTTTCCTTGAGGAATCTTACCCATCATTGACTATCCAGCCATCCTCCAGGGGCCAAGTAGGGTGAAGTAAAGTGGGCAGAGGCTGCGCCCCTGACGGGAGGATAAGTTCTGTCTCCTTAGTGGCTTATGGTCCCAAGGTCCCCTAGATGTGGGGCCTTTTCACCTGTCAGTGGGGTTACAGCTCCTGAAACCAGACAGGACAGTTCCTAACACTAAAGTGTCTTTTTAAAAAGGATGATACATGTTCCCATATTTGGGCATTATTAACTCCAATTTTTCAGCCTCATCTTGGGCAGAATGTATTTCCCTACCTAGTAACTTTGAACTTGACCATGTGACTGCCTTAGCCAATGGCACGTGGGTAGAAGTGACATGTGTCCCCTTCACATTATGCACCGAGAGGCTTTGTGCATCTTTCCTTCTTCCTCTTGGATCTCTGTCACCGCTGTGAGAAGAGCTTCCTCCAGGGGGCTCCTTGTCTCTCACCTTGGGCTCCAGGACAAACCCTTGTGCAGTGGACTGATACCAACCACAGCTGAAATTAAAGGGGTAATTATCGATAATTCATTTTAGCACTAGTTATTTTAAAGGCTAGCTTAAATACATACATCTAAACATAGGGAAAAAGGAAAAACAAACACAACTTTAGGAATGAGAAGAAAGGATTTAATCACTGACAGAAAAAAATTACGAGAAAATACTTTCACAATTTTATGTTTACCTATTTTAAAATCAACCCTTTTACACTAGGCAAAACCTAAATTGCTGTAGGTGTTTCAAAACCGGGTAGCAAGCGTGAGTAGACCAAAAATGCTGAAGAAGTTGGAAAACTTGTCACAGAACAAAACTCCTCAAAGTAGTCTAACCCAGATGGTTTTATGGTCAACTCTTTCAAAGCTTCTAGGAACAGATAATTCCTCTGCTATTTAGTGTTCTGGAGCACAGAAATGAAATGAAAGCAACCCTGTTCATCTTATGAAACTGGCCAAATGCTGTTACCAAACCTGATGAAGATAGCACAGACACAAAACCAGCAAACCAATAGCACTTTTAAGAATAAATGTTAAAATTAATAATAATAAAACTAATTTGCTAATAAAATATTATTGAATAAAATCTAACAATGTGTGTGTTTATATATAAATGTGCATATATTATAATGGTATTTATTAAAGAATAAATAACCCAGATAAATTGAAAAACAGAAACCATGCATATTTTTAGTACCCAATATAACATTATGAATTTACAGATATATTTTTAAAATATGATCACGCTGTTGTTAGGTTGATATTCTTTCCTGTCTTCTGTTATTCTAAATATCTCTGTGATTAACATGTTGGTGGCTAAAACTTTGCATTTTATTTCCTTAGGATCCAACATTAAAGAACTAGAATTTCTGCATCGAAGTGTGTCATGTTTTCAAGCTTTTTGTTGTATTGCCAAATTATCTTCTAAATTAAAATGGCAATATTTTGCAAGCCCACCTGCTGTGCATAAATATTCTATTTCCCCACATGCTGACCTACACTGAATATTACCACTTTTAATAATCTTGCCAGATGAATAGATGAGAATAGCACTGTAGTGCTGTTTTAATTTGTACTTTTAAAATCACATTAAACATTTTCCCACATGTTTCATGGCTATTTGTACTCCTTCTTCAGTTAATTAGTTACTTATTCATGTCCTCAGCCCATTTTTATCTTACAGGGTCCCATATTTTCTTATTGATTTTAAAATCTCTTTTAGTTATATTAATTATACTAATGCCATGTGCCTTATGAAAAATGTTTTTTCTAGGTTGGCCTTTCCCTCTTAAATATCTAATGTTGATTTTTGTCTTCCAGGAATTTTACATTTTTAATTTGGTCAAATACATCAATTTTTTCCTTTATGTTTTATGCCTTTGGTGTAATGTTTAGAAAACCTACACTATCCCCAAAGGATAGAAATAGTCAACTATATTTTTACCTAAACCTTTTCCATGTTAATTCTCTTTATTTATGGTAAAATTTAAATTTGACTTTTGGAAACATAATGTTAACTAAAGTTAGTAGTTTTGACTCATTCCTTCCTCCAATATCATTTTGAAATGACTCATCAAATGTAATAGAGAAATTCTATGTCACTCATGGAAATTAGAGGAAAGTCTTACAATCCTGGTAGAAAATGGTGTCACGGATTTCGACCCGCAAAATCCGTGGGGGGACCGCCCCGATCGCGTGAATCAATCTTACCCAGAGACACACTTGGAGATGAGAATCCGGCAGCCACGGGTCTTTCCCATCACCTCCATCTTGGGAAAAAGCCCTCGTGGGTCGCTTAGCCAGGGTTTTTATTAGAGGCTTTAGGACATATTTACATTGGATTGATTATTCATGGGATTAAGCAGAACAGGGATAGTTTTACTCATTAGCAGGGCATTAGGATGTAAATTCAGGTCCAGTGGCAGACAGGACCAGGGTAATATAATAAACAGGGCTCAGCAAGCCAGAATTTCTTAAGATACATTTTTGCCAAATTCCTATTACAGAATTCCCATTTCACAGACATGATCCACACTTGTCCACACGGGATTACACGGAGCTGTGCTCAAAACACATAAATTCTGGAACATGCGTGTTAACACACGTGTGGAAAACACTGCTACAAAATGGTATGGAGGATTTCTGAGTGAAGGGAGCACTGGCCAGGCAGAGTATGTCTGGTAACCTTCTGAGGGGAATTAAATGGGAACCTGTTCCACCTCTGATCAAACACCTTCACCGCCCTGTCAGCCACCAAATCTGGACTGATCAGGTGTCTCTCTGAAAGAATGAACAAACAGTACTTTATTAGGCTAGTAAAGATGATGATGATGATGAAGATGATGATAATAAACTGTATAGCTAAGTACTGCCACAAGTACTTCAACATACATTCTTATTGAATCCTTAAAAGAACTCTGGAATGAGGATTTTATGATTCCCATCTAATAAATCACAGCTCAGAGGGTTTAGGTGACTGGCCCTTTGCGTGTCACCACTGGGATGCAAACCCAGGTTTTCCTAGTTCAAGTGCCTGTGCTATTTTTACAGGCTGTTGCTCCCTAAAACAAGGAGATGAATCTGAGCATTCATAGAAATGGCCTTCAGAGAAAATGTTAAATGAAATAAGGAAAATGTATTTTTAAAGTCTAATTTGTATTCTTGGTAAGAACTGAGAGTACATTGCCTTAATATGACAGGAGCTGATTGCCATGAAAAAGAGCTATATTAAACAAGAAAGTATTCTATGATAACAAACACATGACTCCCAGATTAATGAAACTCAATCAAGGCAGGAAATATCAGATTTGGCACGATCCAAATGGAATCGGTGCATTAGGAGATGAGTTGGAAGAATGCTCCCAAGACTCAGACAAAACAGATAGGTATATCCATGAAATGAAGAGAAGAAGAAAAGAGACATGGAATCTTTTTCAGAACATTCAAAAATATGTAATAGAATTTTTAGAGAAGGTGACGAAGAAGAAATAAGCATAAACATTCTGGGAAAACATTTTGCAGAGCTGAAGGCAGATCCAAATTAAAATTAAAATAATTCACCAAGCGTCAGAAAATATAACCTCATAGTGTGTTGTCGGAGACTACACATATCTTGGTAAAACCTTTTTTTCATTTGTTTTATTTTATTGTTGTTCAAGTACACTTGTCTACTTTTTGCCTCCACCTCAGCCATCCCCACCTGCCTCCCTGATTCCACACCCCTTGGTCTTGTCCATGTGTCCTTTATAGTTGTTTCTGAAAACCCTTCACCCTTTTCCTCCCATTATCCTCTCCTACCTCCCCTCTGGTTACTGTCCATTGTTCTTAATTTCAATGTCTCTGGTTATATTTTGTTTGCTTTTTGTCTTTTGTCAATTATGTTCCAGTTAAAGGTGAGATCATATGGTATTTGTCTTTCACCACCTGGCTTATTTCACTTAGCATAATGCTCTCCAGATCCATCCATTCTGTCGCAAAGGGTAGGAGCTCCTCCTTTCTTTTTGCTGCATAGTATTCCATTGTGTAAATGTACCATAATTTTTTGATTCATTCTTTTACTGATGGGCACTTAGGTTGCTTCCAGCACTTGGCTATTGTAAATTGTGCTGCTATGAACATTGGGGTGCATAGGTTCTTTTGAATTGGCGTTTCAGCGTTCTTAGGATATAATCCCAGCAGTGGGATTTCCAGGTCAAAAGGCAGTTCCATTTTTAGTTTTCTGAGGAAAGTCCATACCGTTCTCCACAGTGGCTGCACCAGCCTGCATTCCCACCAACAGCGCACTAGGGTTCCCTTTTCTCCACAACTTCTCCAACACTTTTTGTTTGTTGCTTTGTTTATGATGGCCATTCTCGCCAATATGAAGCAGTATCTCATTGTGGTTTTAATTTGCATCTCTCTGATGGCTAGCAATGTTGAGCATCTTCTCATATGTTTCTGGACCCTTTGTATGTCCTGCTTGGAGAAGTGTCTGTTCAAATCCTTTGCCTATTTTTTAATTAGTTTTTTTGTTTTCCTAGAGTGGGGTCGTGTGAGTTCTTTACATATTTTGGAAATCAAACCCTTGTCTCAGGTATCATTGGCAAATATGTTTTCACATATATTTGGTTCTATTTTCATTTTAATACTGTTTTCTTTAGCTGTGCATAAGCTTTTTATTTTGATGAGATCCCATTTGTTTATTCTTTCCTTTATGTCCCTTGCTCTGGGGGGACATATCGGTGAAAATACTGCTGCATGGAACATCTGAGATTTTCCTGTCTATGTTCTCCTGTAGGACTTTTATGGTGTCACAACTTATATTTAAGTCTTTTATCCACCTTGAATTTATTTTTGTGTATGGTGTAAGTTGGTGATTAAGGAAGATACAAGTAAATGGAAGCATATACCATGTGCATGGATCGGAAGAATTAACATCATTATCATCATCCATACTACCCAAAGCAATTTATAGATTCAGTGCAATACCTATTAAAGTACCAATGGCATATTTCACAAATATAGAACAAAGACTTCAAAAATTTACATGTAACCATAAATGACCCGAATAGCTGCAGCAATTTTGAGAAAGAAGAACAAAGTAGGAGGGATCACAATACCTGATGTCAAACTGTTTTACAAGGCAACTGTAATCAAAACAGCCTGGTACTGGCATAAGAACAGACACATAGACCAATGGAACAGAATAGAGAGCCCAGAAGTAAACCCAAGTCTCTACAGTCCATTAATATTGACAAAGGGGGCAAAAGCATAAAATGGAGTACAAATAGCCTCTTCAACAAATGGTGTTGGGAGAGTTGGACAGCTACATGCAAAAAAATGAATCTTGGTAAAACTTTTGAATTTCAAGATATATACATACTGCATTGCATGTTTGAAAGTTGCTAAGAGAGTAGATCTTACAAGTTCTCATCTCAAGAAAAAAAAGTTGTAACTGTATGATGATAGACATTAACTAGACTTACTGTGGTAATCATTTTGCACTATATACAAATACTTAATCATTATAGTAGTACACCTGAAACTAATACAATGTTATATATGTGAATTATATTTAAATTTTTAATAACTATAAAAAAGCAAAGATATATATGTTTGTCTCATATTTCATATTCAATGACAATCAAATTTAGAGTCATAATTTAGAGCTCCAATGGAAACAGGTTGTCACTCAAGTGCAATGCAAAGAGTCTACATCTGGTCTAATAATCACAAACAAGGGTAAAAAAAAGGTCATTTTTATACCTATGACTGAAAAGTTTTATCAGCTACCCATTCTCTAAAAAATGTTACTAAAAAATATTCTTTCCAAAACAAGGGAGACAAAGAACAGAGAGAAAAATTTCTGCATGAATTTAGAGTAGACAATGATTTCTTAAAGATGACACCAAGAACTCTAACCTTAAAGGAAATATTGATCAATTGGATGACATAACATTTAAGGACTTTCATTTATCAGATGATACCTCCTCATTTTAGAGAACGAGGAAGCAATTCTCATAGTGAAAGAAGTTATTTGCAATGCATATAACTGTCCTGGGCCTCAGTCCCAGAATATATAACGAATCTGACATTTCAGTGGGAAAACTGATTTTGCATTATCAGGTAAGGTTTAGCAGTATGCATACCCCATGACCAGACAATTTTACATGTTCAACAGAAAGGTGTACATATTTGCAACAAAGGGCATGTGCTGGAATATTTGTCTCCATACTATTTTTAGTAGTTAAAAATCAGAAACGATGGAAATGTTCATCAATAGTAGAGTAGATAAGTAAAAGATGATATAGTCATACAACAGAACACTATATGGCAAGAAAGGTGGATGCGTTACTTTTGCACTGAATGATAGGTTAAAATGTGGATGAGTCTCACAAACAAGGCTGAGCAGAAAAAGCCAGATTCAGAAGAGTACATACTATGTGATTTCATTTACATATGACAAATCAGTGGCAAAAGAAATCAGAAGAGTGGGTACCAGTGTAGGGGAAGAAAGGATACTAGAAAATGATAAAAAACAGTATCCTGGCCCCTGACCCATGTCACTTAAACAATTGGACACAAATGCAGGTGAATGGATATTCTAGGTCCTTCAAGTGGCTTTTATTTAGGGTGGCCAATGTCCTGCTTTACCTGGGACCGTCTTGGATATGCTTGTTGTCTTGGCCTCTTACTGGATTTAGTATTTGTCCTGAGCAAAAATGTTCTAATCTAGATGATAATTATATGGCCACCCCCACTGGCCCCTGTCCTTGCCAGACCTGTTCTCCTGTGGAAGTGGCAGTGTTACCCCTTGCCAGTTGGATGCGCAGCAGAAACACAGAGGGCTCCAATCCTGCCCTGAGATTGGGAGAGTAGCAAGAGGACAGGATTCAGCACGCCCATCTATAGGGCCGGGTTACTTAAAGAACAGTTCCCCCCACAGAGGCATCCTGGCTGTCTTTGGCCTGGAGGTCCTTTGCCTGATCATGATACCAAGGAAATGAGACCCCACCTTATAGAGAATCCCTAGTGGAAAGTCACTGGACTTCCCTGTCAGCAGCCGTGGCACCAATTTCTGGCCTGGAGACAAGGAGGCACCTTGGCCCATCTCAAAACAGCCCATCTGAGTTGGCATAGAATTCTCTATTCTCAGAGAAAAAGCACTTGTGTTCCAGTTTCACAATGAAAGTCAGGAACAGTGGACCGTCCTTTCTATAACTAGACACAGGGGCATTCCTTGACATTGGGGTGTGAGGTGGGCTTTGGAGTGATAAAGTGGACTTCCTGTTAATCTAGGCATGTGGGCAATCAAGGTTTCCACTTTGAGCCATTCCTGTGGGACCATTATTCATCTCCATTAAACAGTGATATGGATAATGGATACTCATTTATATTATTATTGCAATATATGTAATAATTATTAGTATTTGTGATGCTTATTTTTTTAAGATTTTATTTTTATTTACTTTTAGAGAGAGGGGAAGGAAGGAAGAAAGCAAGGGAAAAAGAAACACCTAAGTGCGAGAGAAACATAGATCAATTGCCTCTCGTATGCCCCTGTCCAGGGATCTGGCCTTCAACCCAGGTACGTGCCCCAACTGGGAATCAAACCGGTAATACTTCAGTTTGTGAGATGATGCCCAGTCCACTGAGCTACACCAGTCATGCCTGATGCCTACATAGCTGGTAAAATATTATTTCTAGATGTGTCTGTGAGGGTGTTTCCAGAAGAGATTACATTTGAATCAGTAGATTCAATGAAGAAGACCCTCCTCACCAATGTGGGTGGGCAACATGCAATCTGTTGAGGGCTTACAGACAACAAAAACATGGAGGGAGGGTGAATTCTTTCCTTGAGCTGGGGCACACATCAGAGCTCTTGGTTCTCCAGCCTTCATACTTTGGGATTTATACCGCTGGTTCCCCTGGTTCTCAGGCCTTCAGACATGGACTGAATTGCCACTGGCTTTCCTGGTTCCCAGCTTGCAGGCAGCCTATTGTGGCATATCTCAGCCTCCATAATCACATGAGTCGATCCCCATAGTAGATCTCTGTGTCTCAATGAAGACACATTGACAGGGTGCGCCAAAAGTAGGTTTACAGTTGCTTGTATTAAAAATAATACAATAATAAATTCTTGTGTACTCACAACTGTATACCTACTTTTACCTCACCTTTTATATCCACAGAGATATCTCTCTACATAGAAAAAAATGTAAGTATAGAGACCTCTTATCTCTAAATACCTACTTGTATCTCTACTCTATATGTATACATACATATATCTTATTGATTCTGTTCTCTGGAGAATCCTGACTAATAGGGGGTTGCATTGATACTCAACCTGCTTCTACTTTCTTTTTTTAAAGTATATTTTATTGATTATGTTATTACAGTTGCCCCATTTTTTTCTCCCCTTTATTCCCCTCCTCCCTGCACCCCCCTTCCACCAGAATTCCCCCACCTTAGGTCATGTCTATGGGTCATATATGTAAGTTCTTTGGCTTTTTTATTTCCTATACCATTCTTAACCTCTCCCTGTCTATTTGTACCTACCATTTATGCTTCTTATTTTCTGTACCTTTCCTCCACTCTCCCCCATGCCTCCTCCCCACAGATAACTCTCCATGTGATCTTCATTTCTGTGAATTTGTTCCAGTTCTACTTGTTTGCTTAGCTTCTTTTTGTTTTTGTTTTTTTAGGTTCAGTTGTTGATAGTTGTGAGTTTGTTGTCATTTTACTGTTCGTATTTTTGATCTTCTTTTTCTTATGTAGTTCCCTTTAACATTTCATATAGGGGCTTAGTGATAATAAACTCCTTTAACTTTACCTTATCTGGGAAGCACTTTATCTGTCCTTCCATTCTAAATGATAGTTTTGCTGGATAGAATCATCTTGGATGTAGGTCCTTGCCCTTCATGCCTTTGAATATGTCTTTCCATCCCCTTCTCTCTGGCAAGGATTCTTTGAGAAACCAGCTGACAGTCTTATGGGAACTCCTTTGTAGGTAACTCTTTTCTTTTCTCTTGCTGCTTTTAAGATTCTCTCCTTATCTTTAATCTTAGGTAATATAATTATGATGTGTCTTGGTGTGTGCTTCCTTGGGTCCAACTTCTTTGGGACTCTCTGATGTTCCTGGACTTCCTGGAAGTCTATTTCCTTTGCCAGATTAGGGAAGTTTTCCTTCATTATTTTTTCAAATAAGTTTTCAATTTCATGCTCTTCCTCTTCTCCTTCTGGCACCCCTATGATTCGGATGTTGGAACATTTAAAGTTGTCCTGCAGGTCCCTAAGCCTTTCCTTATTTCTTTGAACTCTTGTTTCTTCATTCTGTTCTGGTTGAATGTTTGTTTCTTCCTTCTGCTCCAAACCATTGATTTGAGTCCTGGTGTCCTTCCCTTTGCTGTTGGTTTCCTGTACATTTTCTTTTATTTCTCTTTTCATAGCCTTCACTTTTTCCTCTGCTTTTCAACCATACTCAACCATTTCTGTGAGCATCCTGATTACCAGTGTTTTGAACTCTGCATCTGATAGGTTGGCTATCTCTTTGTTGCTTAGTTCTACTTTTGAGTTTTGATCTGTTCTTTTATTTGGGCCATATATCTTTGCCTCAGCACAGCTGTCACTTGTAAGGTGCATAGCCTTAGACACTTGCTAGGGCTGGGCAACCCACATCACCGCGTTGTGGTGCTATATGTAGGGGAGGGGTCAGAAGGGAGCAATGCCACTTGCTCAGTTCTTGGCGGGCTTTCAGTCACCTCCTCTGCTTCCCACAAGCAAATTGGGTCCTTCTGGTGCTGATTCCCAGAAGGGTGGGTCTAAGACCCTGTGGGTCTCTCCAACAAACTCTCCTGTAAGGCTGGGAGTTTCTCCTGCCTCCACAACCCCCTAAGGTTTTTACAGCCAGAGGTTTTGAGGCTTTCTTTTCCCACACTGGAACCCTGGGTTGCACAGCTTATCTTGCTCCCCAGTTGTTCCTCCCAGTTTATCCACACACAAATGTGGTACCACCCACTCCACCAGCCACTGCCTTGCCACTTGTCCTCTCCACCCAGATGCCCTTTTCCACCCCTCCTACCAGTCTGGATGAAAATTTCTTCTTTAACTCCTTGGTTGTCGGACTTCCATGTAGTTCAATTTTCTAGTAGCTCTTGTTTTTTTGTTTTAATTTGTTGTTGTCCTTCTGGTTGTGCGAAGAGGCAAAGTGTATCTACCTTTGCCTCCATCTTGGCTGGAAGTGCTTCTACTTTCTTGATCCCACTACTTTCTGTCTCCAATATTCACTTATTTCCCTAGAACAATGCATTGTATACCACAGAGTTCACCATTTTACCTTCTCTTCAGTTGTATCCTCAATGACCCAATTCTGTGTTCTTACTTGTATACTTACTCCCACAGCATCCTAAATTTAGCTCCATCCACCTCTTTGCCCTCTCTGCTTCCAATTGCCTGGGTATGGATTTTGTTCATGGCAAGTCTCACCATTGTGCAGAGGGGATGATCTCCAGCCAAGTTTTCCAACTCTGCCTCAGCCTCTTTCTGCGTTTCCTAATAAGTTCTCTCTTCTGTTTTCTTCTTAATTCAACCTCTCTCCAATTTTATTCACACCTCTGCCCCACCCTTTTCTTCCCATAGGTGAACATCATCTCTCCCTCTTGTTTCAAGTATAAATTGTAAGCCACCAAGTGAGTACTCCGTCCATGTCTTACCACCACACCTGTCAATGTACCCACATCTTTACTCACCCTTCTCTTTCTCTTTTCATAGCACATAGTTCTTTCCCCTTCCCAAAGGCAAATCAACCTGAATACCATTCTTTACCCCTTCTTCTTGTGTAAACTACCTAATTCTCATTAGCTTTGATATTTGGTCACATGTCTTTCCTCTTGAAAATCAGCCCTGTAAGTTTTTGACCCTTTGCTGTGGCCTTGTGTGCTTCTTTCCCACATTGCTATGCTTCTTGAAGCCATGCCTGGGTTTGCTGTCTCTTCTTCCTCACTTCCTTTTAATTCTGAAGTCTGCACCTGGCCTCAGCACCACACCCAAGATGTTCTCACCAATTCCTTATTATTAAATCCACCAATTCCTTATTACCAACCAATTCCTTATTATTAAATCAAGCAGCACTCTTTAGTCCTCATCCTAATGGAACACCGTGGTATTAGACATGGCTAAAGCCTCCCTTTTCCTTGAAATTTCTGCTTCAGTGTCTGGGATACCACCTTCTCCTGTGTTTTCCTCCTGGCTTTCTAGCCACTCCCTTTCCTTCTCCTTCGCTAATATATATCAATTAATTAATTATTAATTTATATATGAATTAATTCAATCTCTAAATATATTATTTAGATATTAATAGTAATATCTATTTAGTAAATAACTCAGTCATTTATTTTTATTACTAAATAACTCAGTCATTTATTTTTATTACTAAATAACTCAGTCATTTATTAATATTTAGCCATTTAGTAATATTTATTACTAAATAACTCAGTCATTTATTTATATATTAAATGTATATTATTAAAATGTATATTTTTATTGATTTGAGAGAGAGAGAAACATCGATGTGAGAGAGAAATATCGATTGGTTGCCTTTCATACATGCCCCAACCAGGGACTGAACCCGCAACCTAGGTATGTGCCCTGACTGGCAATTGATCCCCCAACCTTGTGGTGCATGTTACGATGTTCCAACCAATTGAGTCCCACCAACCAGGACTCCTTCACTGATATCTTAAATGTTGATCTCCCTCAGGATCCTCTTTTCTTGTCATCATCCATGCCATAGCCATTCCCTCGATTTCAGTTATCTTCTGTATGCTGACCACTCTGGTATTTAAATTGCTATGCAAAGGCACTCTTGTTCCAGAGTTCTCTACAGATTCTTGTGACTTGATGCCCCACAGGCACTAGGCCCTTAAAAATCAAATTTGTAATTTTTCCTATCAAGTAACTATTCCTCATTCTGGCCTTTTGCCTCTTTGAATGAAATTAACATACACCCAACATCCAACTGTCCCTCCCCCAAATCCAAATTCTTTTTCTCCTTCACTATCCACATCCAATGATCAAGTTTATACTTTCCATTCCATTAACATGTTTGAAATCTACCTTCATCTTGCTGTTCCTACCACCACTTTCTTAGTAGAACTGTGATTTGCCTCTTCGCTGTGTATTTCAACAGGTTCTTAAATCACTGCCTTCACTCTTACCCCCACCCCCATCCCATCATTCTTGATGTATCAAACCTGATGTGTTGGGTTACTCATCATTTCCCTTTAAGTTTTTATGTCTTTGGAATAAAGAGGACATCAGTGATTTATCAAACTAATTCACCAAGATTTATCGGGCTTCCCTTTCATTGACCTTGTCACTCCAATTCATTTCCACAGTGTAGCTGGTTATCTTTCTGATGCATAAAGATTATTACAGTCTTTCCTTGCTTAAAACTCTTCATGATGGCCCACTGTTTTAAAGTTAAGTTCATACTCCTTAACATGTCTATGATGCCTTCATGATCTGGTCCCTGTTTGTTTCCTATTATGGATTGAATTGTGACCCCACCTCCAAATTCATATGTTAAAGTTTTTATTCCTGGGGAATGTCACCTTGGAGACAGGGTCTTTGCAGAAATGCTCAAGTTAAAATGAGGTCTTTAGGGTGGGCCTTAACCTGATACAACTGATGTCCTTATAAAAAGAAGAAATTTGGGCAGGGACACATGTAAGAAGATACAGGGAGAACGCCACGTGAACATGAAGATGGCCAACTACAAGCCAAAGAGAGGCTGGGAACAGACTCTTCCCTCACCAGTCTCAGAAGGAACCAGCACTGCCAACACCTTGACTTGAGCCCCCTAGCCTGAGACAATTAATTTCCACCATTTAGGATGCCTGGTTTTGTTACAGAGCAGGGGCCGGGGACACCCAACGATACCCCAACCCTGCACCGGGTTCATTATGCTCGCCGCCCATGGAAAGACATCTCTCAATGCCATGGACCGGTGAAAAGGAAAGGAATTATTTATTTACAAGTTATACAGGCTTGGAGTAATGACTTAAGGTCTCCTTTAAGATACTAAAGTTCTTTGGAATATCCACAAATGCACACAGTCCTTCCTTCTCCCCTCTGCCCAGTCCAGGGTACCGTATCTCAGGGAAAGAAGTAGAAGTCCGTGACTCAGGCAGACCCTCGGTTCCGACACCATCTGCTGTGTTGCCACCGCGATCTTCAGTTTATTCAAAACCATGTGGCACATTCTCATGGCCCACCAGCAAAAGTCCTTTCACCCCTTTTCTTCCAGGCAAAGTCTTTCCTGCTTCCTAGGCTGCGTGGCAAAGGAAGCCACCCAAAGCCACGTGGTCCTCTCTCTCTCAGGCCAAGAGGTCCCCAATCCTCCAAAGCCTCGTGGTCCAGAGAGCCCTTCCTGCAGCATCTCTCCTGCGTTCTTCCGAACTGCTAAGAGAGCTTGGCATCGCTGCTACATCTTGCTTCCCAGCTTCCTAAGCTGTGTGGCAAAGGGAGCCCCAAAGCCGCAGGGTTCTCCCCTCTCGCCAAAAGCTGTGTGTTCCAGAGAGCTATGGCTGCCATGCCTGGGTTTAAATACCCACACCAATCTTCCTCTGCAGCCCCATTTCCGACTCCTCCTTCAATCAGCTACATCTGCCAGCACTTCATATTCTTCTAGCTTTACTGGGCTGCCATGTTAACTCTGGGCAGGTGTGGCCCCATGGCACAGAGCCAATCATCTCCAAGCTCTCACGCAGGTGCTGTGTCCAGGGGGAATTGCCTCCCAGTTACATCTTGGGTGGCAGTCACTTCCATCCCCCTGGCTCAAAGCATGGCCACAGCTATTTAACATATCTATGAAACCAGTTAAAGGTTATAGATATGCTAAATGACCATGCCAGAGGTTAGCTGCAAAGCTGTTGCTATACAAAACAGCTCTAAATGGCTCTGCTCCAGGAGTCCCATCCCCCACCAGTTCAGACTTGTGGGGGTGAGGACATCCTATATATATTTCTAATATTTCCTGGACACCTTGAGTTCTGGACCCCATTATAAGTCCCCATTTGCATCCCCCTTGGCTGCACCCTGTTACAGTTTGTGATACTTTTTTACAGCAGCCCTAGAAAAATAATACAGCTCCCAATTTCTTCTCCTACACTTCCCACGTCTCCACCATCAATTCCCTCTGCCCCCTTGCTTTAATCTCTGGACATCCTAAACTCCTTACATCCCCTTCAATATGGTAAATTCTCATCTCCAGGCCTTTGCACAGGCTGCCCCTCTGACTGAAATGCTCTTTTTCTCAGCCGTTGCTTGGCTAACTCCTGTGTCATTAGTGTCTTGACTTAATGGTCTGCTCTGGAGAGTCCTTCTGGACCATGCTCCTGCCCATGGCTTTATGAAAGGCCCTTCCTATAGCACACAGTAGGCACTTACTCCCACGATTAGAGTAGGTGTCACTCCCTATGTACTTGTTAGTCTCTTTCACTAGATGACCAACTTGAAAGCAGGGTCTATGCAGTAGAAATCTACTACGTGTGTCTTTTTGGCATCATGCCCCTTTTTGGTAATAGCACCATGATTTGTCCTCAGAAAATCTCACCTTCTCTGCAGTCAGTCCATGAGATTCAAATGCTCCCCCTCCCCAGCTCAGGGCTGATGAGGAAACCCAGGCTGTGTGAGTGAACTGAATGAATCTGTGTCTCATTCTCAAGGCAAGAGGGATGGTTATGACTGCCCCCTCTCTGGACCACTGAGAGATTCCTGCTGGGACTCAGGAATGAGATGGTCTCATTGGCTGGAGTTGCTAACCTGGCTGGCTGCACATTTGCAGCTGCTGGCAACCTGTGACCTTCTGGGGAGAGCTCACCAGAAAATAAGGCCAAATGGGAAAGCAGAGCCATGACATGGAACAAAGTCATTCCTAAGAGACTCTCATTCCAGAGATCTTTCCACAACATCTCAGTTCTTCCATGTGTTTTATATAATCATGGATGCAAATATCATGGTCAGGAATATAGTTAGGAGAGAAAAGCAGGTAAATCCTGGATCCTACTTAGGTATTCTATATATATATATATCTTATAGGTCATCTTGAAGCTTAATTTTCTATTATTCAGTTTTCTTAGTTGCTAAACCAATGACAACATTGGGTTCTCTAAGCTGTGTGTGTATGTATTTTATTAGGCAGATATGTACCTCGAAAGTCAGTCCTTTTCACTAAAGTCTTCATGTTACTAGTATGACCAGCAGTAAGTGAAGGTGGCCTCTGCAGTTTTGAAGATCAGGGGCTTTGATGATAAGCAAAGCTTGCCTACTGGCTCCACCATTTTTTAGGTTTGTAACCTTAATTGACTTAGGTTCTTTGAAACTTGGTGTCTTCATGTGTAAAATAGGGATAATAAAATAGGATTAATAACAGTGCCACTTCATGGCACTACTGTGAGGGTAAAAGGAAATGACAGACTTAACGTGCATAGTACAGTACCTCGTACATCATATAGTCAAGGAAGAAGCTTACTTTTTTTTAAATAAACATTTTATTTAAAAATATATGTATATAAAAAGAACACATGCCAACTTTGGTATTTCAGCCATTGCTTCTTTTCTCTTCCTGGTAACCCACACTTTTTTCTCATTTATGCATAGTTGAGCAAAGGAGACCAATATGGAAACAATGCCACACAGGGGCCCATAGAGAATGTATGCTTGGTCTTTTGATTCCTTTACAAAGCACCTCAATGTGTTGCAGCAAGAGGAGGTTTCAAACACCCAGCACGGCACCACCCTCTTTCCTCATTGCGGGTGGGCACGCTGGGCAGGGGCACTGGGGCAGTGTGGGTTCCCTTCCGTTGGAGAACATTAGAATGGCGTCCAGGATCCTCATTGTTCTACTCCCTCTCCATAAACACTCAGGAGCTGTTAAAACATTCATAGGAAACTCATGTACTGGCAGGTGGTTAAAATAAGCACAAGAAATGTTTAGGAGTTTGTCTAAATTCACAGGGAAAATTGCCAAATCCTAGAATCAGAAGGGAAACTTACTGGTATGTTATTGAACCCAATAAATCCTACAGTTTCCCTGGCAGATGATAGCAAATTCTTTCAAAATCTTTTCTTGTCTTAAAATCATCTTTTTATGCATAGTCTCAACCTAGCCTGGGGTCCCCCCAAAATGTGGATTCTTGAATAGAACCCAGCTCCTTCACACCTGAGCAGCTCTCAGCCTTGTAGGGTCATCTTTTTTCTTTTCAGGACCCCAACCCTACACATCTATTAATACCATCTTTCTAACAAAGCACTAGCAATTTCAGCATCCGAACCAACTTGCAAGTTCATACTGGATTTACAGGAGAACAAAGACCCCAGACTCTTTTCACTCCAAGTTCTCTCATAACTGAAGCACACAGTATGCCCACATTTGGGGGTTTCCCACCTTGAGAATGCAGCCAAACCCCAAAGGGGAGGCCCATATGCCTTTGCACTCCGCAGCTTTTCTGCTGAGAGGTGGGTGCTCACCTTGGACACCCCTCCCCTCCGGTAAGTGTCCCTGTTGTAGAGAGCCTGATATGGAGACTGGGCATAAGAGGTATGAAAAAAATATGTTTTCTTCTCCCATTGCGGATTTTCAAGGGGCCTGTATCTAGAGATAAAAAAGAACCCTAAAACCCTCATAAATGTTTGAAGTGGTGGGAGATAATGAAAGATCTCCAACTGATGTGCCGCTGCTGTTTGATCATTGAGAAAGAGACAAGAACAGAATATTTGTGTGGTGACAGCTCTTAGCTGAAAAAGAGCCCTCTGCTCTCCCTCTTGGAAAAATGAAGCCCCCCCCCCACCCCGCCCTGCTTTTTTATCATGGCTAAAGGGTTTCTGGGTTGAGGACTGGGAGATTCCCAGGGTCCATGCTCATAGAAACTGCAACCCCCCAGCCACCCCAAATCTCAACCACCTGTGCAGAGTCAGTGTGGCATTGGAAATCTGAGGATTTTTGTGATTTGCACAGGTTAGACATCAAGTAATTATCCATTGGATGAGTGGATTTGATGCAGGGATTTTCAGCCAGACCACGATCTGTTTCTAGGAGAGTTGATAGAATTTAAATAATTTTTGAAAAGGACTGTCTCAAGTGTTTGGGATAATTTTTCTTATTTCTCTTTGCTCTCTCTCTCTCCCCCCCTCTTCAGATTGGAAAGAAACATTTGAGTGGGAAAGGTCTCCAGTTCCTAGACCCTTGACTATTCAGGTGGAGACTCTCTTGGTTTCCTCATTTATGGTGCAATCATTGCACTTTTAAAGAATGACTTCTCATCATGCAATGTCTCAGTTGAACTGAGAGGTTCATAGATCAGGAAATTTGAACCTTTTTTCCTTCCTTCCTTCCTTCGTTCCTTCCTTCCATCCTCTTCCTTCCTTCCTTCTCTTCCTTCCTCCTTTCTTTTCCCCTTCCTTCTCTGTCCCTTATGATAGAAAGTGTGTGTCATATCAATAACATTGTTAGAAGCAGGGCTACTACTAATGAGTACTGGCTTAAGGAAAGCATTTGCAGCAATGAATTTTCTGACTCTGCTGGATCAATATGAACCTAACGGGCTACAGCCGCATTCACAGTGGCTGCAGATCTGCAGGTCTGCTTCACCACAGATTCCAGGAGCATTAAGAAAACCACATTTAGGGCATTAAGAAACATGAATGTGGCCATCTTTATAAGTCTCTGTACATCTTTTCGTCAGGTCCAACTTGTCACCAAAATAGAGCACACAACTAAGAGTTTAAAAGAACTTAAAATAAAAAATCTTAATAGGAGACAGATGAATTTTTAACATGAATTATCTCCCCATGGGAAGAAGCCACTTTAATCAATTTTCTCCCAATTATCACCAGTTTTATTACACAAACATCCCATCTGAGCTACGAAGAGACTGAGTGAATATGCTGTGTGGAGACTGTGGAAGGAGGTTGCAACCAACAGCCCAGGGTCTGATCTGTGTTGAGTGTGTTGGTTTGCAGTAGCAAATAGGATCCATCTTTTGGCAACTGTGAGGCATGTATATCAGTACAAGATAATATCCTAAAAGGATCCCTAAAGATGCAGACATTTACAAAGTACAGAGGCCTCCTAACCAAGTCTATTCCTTCAGACAGAAATACCCAAAGAAAAAAGTAAGTAACACTCAGACCACAGTCTCAGAGTAGGGACACTATGGTTTGTTTCCAAAGGAAGTAAGAGGGAGGGGATAACATACAAAACACACAATGTAACACATGAAAAATGTACTGACCAGCTAGCTTTGTTAAGATCCAAATGGAATTTCAACATCTGAAGAATAAACCAGTATGAGGAATGTGTGAATAAGGGTTTCTTCCCATGTTTCAGTTTCAGAGAAAAGACTGATAATTTTTCCCTCTAGATTTTTGGTTCTGATGACTGACATAAAAGCAAAATGAAAAATTTACCATGTGGATCTTTTAAAGCACAATGCCGATCAAGGAATGTAAAACAATTTTTAGGTTCCTTTTATGCTCTTCTATGAGAGACTGTATTGCCATTTCCAGCTACTAATGGTGAAGCTCTTCTGTCTTTTCACATCCATATTCATTGTCAAGATGAGCTCGTTCATGGTAAGCAAGTGGCCGTGAGTCATCGGGCTGGAACCATTAGTCATACGCAGAGAGGCAACGTGTAGTCTGGTTGGTTAATTGGAACTCGCAGTGAGAAAGGCCAAGTATCATTTCACAGCAGATCGAGGCTTAAAGGTTTTTGGTGTAGAACTCTGTAACACTGCTTTTCAAGATGCATACACATACACACATGTGTTTGTATATATACATATGTATGTATATGTGCCTATATACACACATACACACACACATATATATACACCTATCACATGTGCATGTGTGTGTATTTTATATATATCCCCCACCCCTAGTAAGATCGGGCAGCTTTCAGAGTAGCAGTCACCAAAAACATTCTGTTCACACAAGTTAACAAGGTAACAATGGAATGACTTCTAAATCTTCGATTTATCAAAAGAGAACTTCTAAAATCACAACATTTTTGGTTATTTTCTCTGTAAGTGCACAGTGAACAACATTTTTTACAAAATGAGAAAACAGTGCCTTAGTGATTTAAATTATAAAAACAACAGCAGGAGCTACTTTCTACAGCATGCAACACTATAAACACGGTGGGGTGAAGCCACAGCGAGCCTCAGGGAGAACGTCCTGACATCTGAGTTTTTCAGCTCCCAGCCGAAGCCTGAGAGGTGATGAGGAATGCACACAAAACCACTGTCTGTTCTCCCTTCCATTGTCTTCAATATGCAACTGTGTTTTCTTTCAGAAATCCATACCTAAAATACTCTCTCCTTGTAAATGTATTTCATATTTATCTTTACAATATAATGATTTCCAATTTCCCCAGAGCAACCTGAATCAATGATTGCTGTACATCAAATGAAGGTAGAATGAGCTTTGTGACTGATGGGCTAAGTCACCAGTTTCTTCCTAAGGACATTCTTTCAACTTCCTTTGGCAGCAAATTATGCATATGGAGAAGGAGTTTTCCAGGAAAACCTGGAGTTTTAGCTTTTTAAAATATGGCTTTACTAGGAATATGGCAGATTCTTAGATCTAAGAACTCCTGTTCTCCCAATGTTGGGGCAGAAAAAAAAAAAGATATTCAAAAGAGGAGCAAGAAAGGATTGGTAGTTTGGTACATATTCCCACAATATGTAAAACAATGTTCTCTAGTGCTGTCTGAATTGTCCCCGATAGGGCTTTCTGAGACCAGACAGATCCTTTTAGTCTTTGATCTGCTCGGGTGGTCATCACTAGTCTTTGGAACTAAAGGGTATTGCATTGGAGAACCTTCCATGGCATGAGTTTCTTGCGTGTTTGGCAATGCTTATCACCACAGAGAGAGTGGGAGTGATTTGGTTAATTGGCTGAGAAAGAGGAAAGTTCTGGGTGGGTTAGTTTTTATCAGTGGCCACACAGGGTTTTGGGTAGAAGTTTGGAAACCACTCCAATGGGGCAGCTTTGTGGCCAAGGGACACTGAGTCGATTCTGCTTCCCTGGGAAAGAATTTGTTCTGTCTCTCTATTCTGCCTCAAGAACTCCGTAACTGAAACTGGGCTTTAAAGGTATTTTGAAAGGCAGGTAAAGGAGAGATGAGAATCAGCCTCCATCACAGGTATGCCTTTATAACCTTTGATGGATTGACTTCCCTGTACTCACAAAAGAGTTTACATTTTCTTTCCACAGTAGGTCCAATTAAACTCACAAGAAAAGCTTATGAGGTGAGATTATGCCCTAACAATACCTTAATTAAATTACGGGCTAGAAAAAATACTGGTGTTTGAAAAGGTAGTGAAAGAATTTTTTTTGGCATTTTTGATATGAGAAAGCACATTTTTAAGAGCATTGCTAAAATCATTAACAGTCATTGAATGTTGATAAGTATTACGGTTTATATATATGTAAAAAATGACTCTTATTTGTGCTTGTTGGTTGTCACAGAAGTCTCCATTGCTTCTTTTTAAACTCCTCCTCCTCCTTCCCCTTCTCTTACTCCTCTGTTTGAATAATATTATTGGTCTTCCTTAGCACTTGTGCATCAGGTATTCTACCACTGCTGTAAGTGAAGGTCCATAGGAGAATTCAAATTGAGATCCGTGACATCCAGAAAATCAATGTTGAAGATGCTGGGCCCGCTGGTGGTGAGGGAGCTGAAGCTTGGTGTGGAACTTGGTGGAGTGAGGTCCAGCCACTCCATGGTTTCCCAGGGAGATTCAGTGAAGCTTAACGGCAGCCCATTGCTGTCCACAGAAGAAGGTGAAAACTGAGTGTGCATCGGGGAGAGGGGGCCTGGCAAGATCTCATGCGCATTGAAGAGGTCTTCTGCAGCCTTTCCCGAGAATCCATCCATCATGCCATCAAAAGAAGGCTCCTCACTCCCAATTTTTAGAAGGGTGACATCGCTCACCTTTCCTAAGGGGCTCTGGGAATTTAATAAGACTTCAAGGTGCTCATCACTGTCTGTGCCATAGTGATCGAACGGCAGCTGGGCTCCTGAAGACATTTGTTCAAAGGAAGCTGAGGGCTTGGGGAGGGCAGCAGTAGGGCTTCGGGAAGACCTGGGCATCTTTGGGGCTTTTGGAAGACATGCATGATCCTCTCGGGCATCTGCGGGCATTTCTGTTGTTAAAAATACAATGGGAACTGTCAAATCACTTTACATAGAGCACACCACACACTGTGAATCTTTGGAATGAGTGAGTTACACTTAGATACAGGAGATGGCTGTGCTTCTCTAGTCATTGCTCATCACCCTGTCTCATCCTAGGCTGCTCTATATATCCCTGATTCTTCCCCCACCCCTCTGCCCCCAGACTCTCTCCAAATCCTTTCTTTCTGGAAATTTCACTCTGTGTTTATAACTCTCAAACTAGTTTCCTTTACCTGCTCTTTCACTGACACCTGGCTGTCCCCTGAGGACATTGCATCCTCTGTTACACCCTCAGTGTGGGCTCATTGACTTCAGAGCCAGAAAGTGAGTCTTCCTGGGTGCCACCGGCTGCCACTCTCTGATTGTCACTCCCCCACCTTCTTATAACTCCTCAGTGAGTTTGAGGATCATGCTGCCCTCCCTGCCATCCCACCCCACCCCAGCCTCCAGGTCATTCTTCCTCATTCACTGAAAACTATTCCCCAGTTTATTGCCTTTTCCCCACATCAACTCTTGTCATTCCATGTAACTTCAGCATCCTCAGAAGTGACCATTGTCCACCTGGCCTCTCAGTTTCTTGATGCCACCGTTGCCCTCAATTTCAGTGATTCCTTCTATCTCACTCTTGGACACATGCTGGACCTTGTCATTTCCAAATACTGCATTCCCCTGAAAGCTCAATTTCAAGCAAAATTTCCCACTTTCAATCCATTTCCTTCTTTCTTGCAGCTTACCCAAGGACAACAGCTTCTCTGCCACTTGGAGTCACTCCAGTCTACTGACTCTAGTATTTTATCACCATCCACAAGTCCCTTCTGGTTTTTATTTCTGTCCTTGTCCAGGCTATATACTCTGGTAAACATTATAATTATTCTTTTATAAATACCCTCCATACCTTTGTACTTTTTCCCTTCCACCATTCTCCCCTGGCAAAACCCCTCACTTGGCTGAATCTTATAATCTGTATTTTCGGAGCCTGCCCTGGATCAGCTGGACATTGTAAGAGGAAAATTAAACAATGAAGCTGACTGGTTTTCCTTTAAATCCATGGTGTAGCAATCTATTGTGTTTCTCCAGAAAACTCAATTAATTCATGATTGATTCATAACTCTCCTTCTTTCCTCGAATCCCCCATGCTCTTTTCTGCGCATGTACTCTTCGCTGACCTCACCACACGTTTTACTTAAAAAATGAAAGTGTCTGCTTTGAATCTTCTCATCTTTCCATCATAAAACTTACAAGGATACCCACATCTGTGTACATCTTTGCCTTCCTCTTTCTTGTTACAGTGGAGGACCTGCCTGTTCACTCGCTTGTTGTCAGTCTGCCTTACCAGACTGCAGACTCTGCAGAGGTGGGGACTTGGTCCGTTGCAGCATTGAGCTGGCTGCCTGGACACTTTCTCTGAAACTCTGTATTGTTACTTAAGGGTCAGACCTGAAGTATTTTCCATTCTATCAACACCTATTCCTCATGTGACCTTATTCATTTGTATGGTTTCAAATTCTAAGCACATACTATGTAATTTTAAATAAATAAATAAGTAATAAGTAAATAACTTAAAGGGGTAAAATGAACATGTTGATCATTTTTATTGCTAGCTTGAATGATATTTAAGCATGAATGGACCATCCAATGGGACATCACTAATTGAATTTCATTTTGAGTAGGTGGCACAAAAATTTGCTTTATCTGCTTTATTCTTCTTAATTAAGAAGATACGGACATTAGCATTAGAACAGTAGAGAGAAATAGTGTAGCAAGAAAAATGATAGGGAAACAGGGTCTGAGGTAGAAACATGAAACCTGTTAAAATGATTGGTGAAAGTGTTCCTTGGACAAAGGGACAAAGGCAGTGAGGAATCATCCACTGATGCCTTCCTTTATCTGCTCAAAGTGGACAGGAAGCTCAGATGGAGAGCCCACTCTTCCCATAGAGGTTTGGTCCCATTTACAGGGGGCATCTGGGTTTGCTCCCTACAGGATAGACATGCAGAAGCAGAGCGTCCCGATGGGCAAGGCACATGGCATCTCACCTCCACTCTCAATGAGGACGTCCAGGAGTTCATCCATCTGCTGACTGCGAGTCATCTGCTGTTACAAATTAACCAAAAGGGGACAGAGACGTCAGAAGGCAGCTACCTCTTAGACAGGAGATCATTAGAAGCAGCACTACAGGCTTTTGAACTAGACTTGGTTAGTTGTATTTTCCATTGTGGTAAAATACACAGGACATAAAATTAACCATTTCAGAGGACACAGTTCGGTGGCACGAAGTACATTCACGCTGCTGTGCAACCATCCCCACTGTCCATCTCCAGAACTTTTTCATCTTGTAAAAGTGAAACTGTCCCCATTAATCAAGAATTCCCCGTTCCCTTCTTCTCCCAGCCCCTGGCAACCACTGTTCCACTTCCTGTCCCTATGAATTTGACTACTCTAGATACCATTTATAAGTGGATTCATGTAAGTGGATGAATATCAGTGGGTTCTTATTCAGTGGCGTGCAGTCCCAATAAACACAGGCATCGATAATCAATACAGATGGGAGCACCGCTCAAAGAACGAGTCATTTGCCGGCCCAGGAGGCTTCAGCGCCTACACAGTCTGACAGGCTATGCGAATGGGCCAAGTAGAGAACAAGGGAGAAGGGCAGATTGTAAAACGTATGTTGTGGTTCAAGGAAGCAGCAAATCTTTGCTTCAGGCGATTGTTTTCTGGCAGAAAGGTGGCCTCAGTGTAGCCAGATCCCCTAATTTATTAGAAGTAGAAAGCCTACATTTTGCATAAAATCTCCTAATATTTAAAATACTTTCTAAGCCAAGTGAAACTTGACGTGATGGTGGGGCACCAGTATGCAGGAGCTGATGCAGATCTTTTTTTCTGCAAAACATGAAGCACTAGCCGTTACTTGATACCAACTCAGGCCATTTGGAATATAAGATCATGCATTGCTTCTTTTTTTTTTTTTTACCTTTTATTTTGAAATTTTTCACATATAAATGAAAGTAAAGTATACAATGAACCTCTATTGTCACCCAACTCAATAACCATCAACATTTCGCCAGGAGCAGTGAAATCTGAAGCAGGGAAGGACCTTACAAAGTGTCACCCTGACAACTGCTCGCAGAGGTTTGAGTTGCGCCTGGATGAGGTCCTAAGGGCCACATTACCTGGAATCATTATAAAGGAGATATCAGCCCTATTTTGTGTCAGAGAAGTTGAGCGTTGCCCAGCCTTAGCGGAAGAGGCAGCTGTTTGGTGGCTCAGCTGGCACCAAGTCCGGCCACCTGGGTGCCCAGACAAACCTCTTCCCTCGGCCTTACACAGCTTATGTGCACATCAGCACCCTTCTACAGTTAGCACCTACTGTGCACTGTGACCCCTAGGGGCTCAGGAACTAGGGAAATGTGAGCTACTCTGTCCATTCTGGTGGGCAGGCACCGATGCACTCGATACTGGAACCCACAGGCATGAAGTTGCACCCGGTAAAACAAGGTCCAATGTAGCCAGTCCATTCTTCTGTAAGGAACAGTTCATGCGGTTACCTGCTTCACTGCATCTTCATAGGATGGAGGCTGTGTTATCTCTGGAACTGCTGAAGTTGACTTAGAAAATGTTGGGGATGGAATTGAAAACTTTGGGCCTGCTTTATCAGAAGAGTGTAAACCAGCCATCTGTGTTAGTAAAATGCAGAAATAGACAATCAATTCATGAGTCAGAAATAGGACTACTTCTATATTAGAAATTAGAGGCTAAATTTTGGAAAAATTGATTTGAGGGTGAAAAAGGAGTTAGCACTTAGAAGACAAATCCAGTATGTTAACAATAGTATATATCACCACAGACTTACTGCTGGAGGCACATTTGATGAGAACCTCACAGATTCATCTCTCTCTAAGGTACACCCTCTTCGGTTAGGAGAAAGCAAGACGAGGAGAGGAAATAAAGTAAAAGAGTCCAATACAAAGAAGTCCATCACCCCAGGAGTTTCTGGAGTAATTTATCCTCCATGCTGTTTCCTTCCTAACTGGATGTATTTGTAGAGAGTTGGAGGTACTGCTGGGGAAGTCCCTTCAAGGACCAGCCTCATGTACTGTGGGTGGGTTTGTGCTCTGCCTGGGCCGTTTCGGGGTCTCCATCTTCAAGGATGCCTTGCCCTGGCTTGTGTTATGTAGCACTTTTGTGTCATGACCATCTCACGTTTGCTCCTTCTTATCACCTCTTCACTGCTCCTTGGAACTCCCCTTATCCTGGGACCTTCACATCCCTGATTTTTCCACCTGCTGATAGGTACCATCTCTTCCTTTTTCTGTGCTGTGACCCCAACTTTCTGTATCCTTCCAACCCTTGCCACAGAACCATGTACTTCCCCCTTTCTCCAGCATTATTTTTCCACGCTCCCCTATTCAATATTCAACTTCACTGAAGCTGGTTTCTTCGCCATGTAGTGTCACAAACATACGGTGGTCATTTTTAGCCATCATGACTTCTGGAATGATCCCAGGAAATGACCTGTTGGAGTACCTGGGCATCCCTTTGAGACCTTTCAAGGGTACTTGTTTCTATCTAAAATGTCATTTATGTCAGCTTTGAACCTCATCATTGGGAGGACAAGGGCCACAGAGGAGAGAAGAGGCAAAGTCAATCCCAAGTTTAACCCTTTCTCCAGGTACCTACCTTTTGCTGTACACCTGGGCTTTGGGGACACGGGTCTCCCCCAGCACCATGACTGCTATCTGCTGGGGCTCCAGAGAAAGGGTGGTGGAGGCTGGAAGGCTGCGGAGAGAAGCTTGGGGGATGGCCCTCGTGCACTCCTGAGCTCTGTAGAAAGAAAGAAGCAACAGCCTAAACGCGCACCTGCGGTGTGTTTGAGAGCAGCCTTACTGGCTCTGGTGTCTTATCTTAAATTCGATGACCAAAGTCTCAACTCCAGCTGTGTATGTATCACCTTCTGCTCAGAAACTTGCAGTGGCTCCGACATATCCGCAGCATAAGGTCTCCACTTCTAGCCAAGGTTAGTGTTCAAGACTTTACACAGTCAAGTATTCGTTCCTTCTGCAAATTTAAATTCTGCTAATCCTTCTATGAGCTTTCCTTAGTATGCCCTGAACATTTTACCTCCTTATCCCTTTTTCTCATGGAACGCCCTTTTCCCAACTCTCCTTTTTTAACTCTACACTTCCATTTAAGTTCAACCCCTTCCCAAAGCCTTCCTGGACTTTTCTATCCCTTCATGGTCGATCTGCCACCCCTACCTCCACCACAATGTCATAAACATGGGCCAAGAACATTATCTTATATTGCTCAATATCTTTTTATCGTGTAATCATTCCTGTCTTTAAAGAGTGCTTTGTAAACCATAAATCACTGTATAAATTTGGATCTTCTTGAGAGTATCTATATCATTAGAATTGAATGTCGTATGGTCCCACACTATGTAAAATGAGTCACTTTTACCTTGGTTGCCCAGGACACAATGCATTCAATAAATGTTATCAATGATGATGATAATGCACTTAAGTCCCAGCACCTCCCAAAGTGCCAATTCAGGGGTGAGCACCATTAATTTGAATGTGTTGTTCCACTGGGTCTCATTAAAATATATTCTCATTACCTATGGCCACACCTCATACTCCCAGAATAGAGAATATTCAGTGTAAAAAAAGCTTGTATTTTATAATCAGATAATTCCAGGTCTGTGCAACCCTGGACAACTGGCTTAACCTCACTTAATCACATTTTCCTCCATGGAAAATAAAGAATAATGACTTGAAGCCCAAAAGATTGTCATGATGATGAACAAGATTGCTCATATACATGCCTCATAGACATGCATATACATACATGTAGACATACATACATTACATAGACATGCATATACATGGAAGGAATGCCATTAATAAGAGTCTCTTTCCTATTCCCTTTCTAATGATATAGAGCTTAGAACCTTTTGATAATATAATTTTCTTTCTCAGATAAACTCAAATAGAGGCTCCTAATAATTCTTTGGCTTCATAGACAAAGCCAAGTCTTTGATGATGACCTTGAGTTAGTCTCTGAAATAGTTCCTCTTCTGGGCTGTCTCCTACAATTCTCCTCTCACTTCAGTCCAGCCACACTGGCCTTCTATCTGATGCTGGAACATTCCATGCATGCTCCCACCTCAGGGCCTTTGCCCTTTCTCTTCCTCCTTTGCCTGACATGCCTTCACCCCTAATATTTGCAAAGCTTTCTCCATCACTTTCTTCAAAGCTTTGCTCAAGTGCCCCTGGACTTTTTACTTAAGGTTGCAAACTTCCAAACTCCTCACCCTCCTTCTTTACTTTATCTCCATAAGATGTATCATCTTCTAATACATTATGTATTTTAGGTTTTTTTTTTTTCAATTTGCTGTCAGCCTTCCCATGAGAATAGTGTTTTTCGTTGTTGGGTTTTTTTGTTTGTTTGTTTTGTTTTTTTTGGCTAGTTCAGCACTAGTCCCCAGAGACTAGAAAAGGGCCTGGCCTGGCACACAGTAGGTGCTCAGTAAATGTTTGCACTCTGCAGACCACCACACCGAGCGAGCAGTAAGGTCTGCTAACTCCCCCTTTGGCTCTCCTAAGGCATTGCTTTGACCTAGGGTAAGGAATCCTGAAAACAGGTGTTCACAATCTATAGCCCTGTGAGCCAAACTTGTTTTATTGTAAATACAGTTTTATTAGAACACAGCCACACACATTTGTTAATAAGTTGTTCACAGATATTTTTGTGCTATAGGGTGGAGTTGAGTAGTTGTGGCAGAGACCATCATGTTCGCAAAGCCAAAAGTATAATCTAACTTTGTACAGAACAAAGGTCGGTCCCTGTCTCAGAGGAGCCGGTCTACTCTGAAGGCCTGAGAGTCTTGGTGTCTGGGAGTTGCTGTTGCACTTTTGATAAACACTTCCCATTGAAAGTTCCAACATCAGCTCTTTTGTTTTCAGTTCTCACCTGAGAATATATTTACTGATTGTAGAGAGAAAGATAGAGAGAGACAGAGAGAGAAACATCTATGCAAGCAAAAAACATTGACCGGTTGCCTCCTGTATGCACCCTGACTGGGGATGAACCCCACAACCTAGGCGTGAACCCACAACCTTATGGTGCACTGGACGAAGCTTCAACCATTGACCCTCCCAGTTAGGGCACAACATCAGTTCTTTAGCGTTGCAAATCTATATCCCGTTTCCAGGAGGCGGGGCGCGTTGGGCATGGAGCGAGGGGTTCTTACCTGTGCAGTACACCCCTGGGTGCTGACAGGTGAGGAGACCCTGTGCCCTTCTCCTTGAGTGCCTGAAGACGAAGCTAGGAAGTAATGGTTGTTTGGTGACGGGGGCAAACTAATATGCTGCGGGCTTTTCACGGCCCCAAGCGGCGAGTGCTGCGGGGAGCACTGCGGGCTGAGAAACGTGGAAGAAAGAACGTTGGTCTGACCCGAGGACTCCACAGAGTGGCCGCTCCCAGCGGGCAGAAGTGGAGCGGCTTCACATGCCTGAGCTGGGCTGTCCAGGTTGTTGCTTTGTCTTTTCCCAGATACTTGTTGGGATGCAAAAGGGCAGCTGGAGACAGCATCTTCCTGCTTGATGGGGGCTCCCAGGAACGGCAGTGGCTTTTTCTCCGCGCACTTGCTCCGCTTCTGCTTCTGCAGCTGCATGCGCAGCTCCTCCACGTGCCTCTGCTCCTGCTGCAGCTTCCAGGTGAGCTCGTTGATCACCTTCTGCTTCTCCACCAGCATCTTGTCCTTCTCGGAGTCCAGCCCGTCCAGCTCGGAAGGCACGCTGCCCCCGTTCAGGCTGCTCACGAGGCTTTCCTCGGGGCAGAGGTGCACGGGGGACGGGTGGAGGCCAAAGGAGGGCGACGCATCGTTGAAGGTGTCCGGCAGGGACCCGGCCATTGATAGGTCAGATGAGGCAGGTGAGATGGGGGGGCTGGAGCTGGTGCTGCCGAAGTGGTAGAAGCCGTTGGACAGGGCGCTGGTGGAAGGGGAGGACTGGTAGTTGGGTAGGGCGTTGGTGGGCGCAACAGGGAAAGTGACGGTCGTTATATCGCTGAAGTTGGGCATGGGGTTCCCAGGACAGTCCTGGAAGGGCCGGAGCCTGTCCATGAGGGCCGTCTTGGTGCCTGACACTGGCAAGCCTCGTATTCGGAGCTGTTGTCTCAATTCAGAAACCTAAAGAAAGCAGGGTACTGTTAGTGTATTGTTTAATGACAATGTTTTAAAAAGTGCATTTATTATTCCATTAACTCGAAAACATCACAAATGGAATTTCACAATGTCCACATCTCTTTTTAGTACTTCTTTGTGACTTCCTCCCCTGCACCTAATATAAGTCGGTTTTGCACAATTTTAATAATGCTCTTAAAATATGTCATATGCCATGTTTTCAGGGTTCCAGAATCAGAGACACAGCCCAGAAATGCCGAGCTCAAATGAATCACAGGGGCACCTACTACGCTGCCCCACAAACCCCATCCTGACCCTTGTCCCCATTTTACAGATGAGAAAACAGGTCTGAACTTGGGCTGATGTCTGCCTAAGTTCAGTCACCGGGGCACCAATCACCCTGAAACGTGCTGACGCTCTGGTGCTCCGCCTCTGCTCTCCCCACTGGTGTCCTTTTTGTGGGTGACTCTCAAACCTAAGCAGGACCAGAACCATTGAATGATATGCTGCTATTAAAAATTAAAAAAAGATTGACTAGTAAGAGTTATGTTCATGTGTTAAACAAAAAAGCATGCCAGAAATTTATGCTCACATAATTATTTTAACATGATTATTTTAAGACAAAATAATGTCCATGTGCACTTTAAGTGTAGAAGGAAATGTAACCTGTAATGTTATTTGTGAGTCACTATCTTTCAAAATGCTCTTCTCTATGTCCTGTTATATTTCAGTAATGAATGTGTTACTCCACTCCCAGCTAAGTTATTTGAAAAGCTCTGCCGCTGCCACAAGCAGTGAACGTGCTGTCCTCCTGCCCCTCGGTCTCGCTGCCGTGGTTTTTATTATTTTCTTTTAGATTTGCTGGCTTGAAAAAGTGCAAAACGGCAACTCATTGTTTAAATTTTGAATTACTTAAATTAATGAGTTCTGTATTTATTTTTAGAATCTGTTCTGGCACTGAATAACTTAAGCTACATTATTAAATATTGCAGCTCAAATTCTAAAATAAAATGAGTGCAGTTTACCTTAAATTTCAGAATGTTTGGGGCAAAGTTTTGTACATACCTCTTATATTCATTGGCGTTTCAGTCATTGAAATGTTAAACCATTTATAATGGAAAATTTCAAACATACATGAAAGTAGATGAAAAAAGGTAATAAACCGCATACACCCGCCACCCGGCCTCGACAATGACCAGCTCACGCCCTCATGCCCTGTCTTGTTTCATTTATACGCAAACCATGTCTTCCTTTATGCTTTCTGAATTACGTTGCAGCAAATCATTTAATTTACTCTTTAAATATTTTGGTATTTATCTCTAAAAGCTTATGTACTTTAAAGAAACACAAATACAATGCCATTATTATATCTAAAAATATGAACCATTATTTCTTAATATCAATCAAATGTTGTTCCAGTCTTTAAGCTTCCCACTCACTTTCACATTCCCTTTCCCATTCCTTTCTCCCAGTTTATTAGAAAGTGGATACAAAAACAAAAACAGAAAAAATGGACTGGGATATTACTGTTTATGAGTGTTTACTGAGAAACCAAACTCTTCATTGCCTTACCTTTCTGATTACTTTTTTGGAGGGTCACCTCCATTAATTCCTCTTATTTCTTCCTTTCGCACAGTGTGATCACATCACTTGCTCCCCTTATTCCTCTTCTCTCCTTCCTTCTCTCCCCCATCCACTCTTCCCTCCTACTCTTTCCATTTTGCTCTTCTCCCTCATCCACTCTTCCAGTTTCAGCCCTCCCCACTATGCAAACAATCCCAGAATTTCTGTACCTATCCCTGACAACACTGTTGAGCCCAGCCAGGTTGGTACATCCGTAGCGGGTGAAAAGTGGGTAACTTTTTCTCTATGTCGTCCTGCTGGTACCCATGACTCAACTTTCCCAGACTGAGTGAACTTGCCAACGCCCCATTCAGATCAGCTCCTCGAACTACCCTCCCAATTTCTGCCACTGGTGTAACTCTCCCAGGTGCACTTGGGCGAGGTTTCTTCCTCTCTCCTCTCTCACACACCCAGCGGTCAAGTCCAGTAAAGGTTTCTTCTGTCTGTCCTCCCTTTGTTTCCATTCTCATCTGAAGTAGCAAAAACTTTGAAATCAGTTACTTAAGTTCAAGTCCCAGGTTTATCATTTATTAACTGGTTAACTTGCATATTATTTAACCTGTTTAAGATTTTGATTTTTATGTTCACATTTAAAACTTATCTTGCAGCATAAAAATTAAAACAAATCTAAATAGAATGGCTGACAGTTTATATTAAAAAATGATAATTGCCACTCTCATCATCACCAACTCCTAATACCTATGCTAATTATTATGGCTACAACCAGCCAATGACCCTGTGGACACCATGCTGGGGGTTCTGACAGCTGGCACATCACACCTGGACTATGTTTGTCCTGGGGCCAAGGTATCACCAGTCCTATCTGACCCAGGTTCCCATCCAGAGGTAGACTACTTTAAAAAAGAAACCTTTTTTATTGTGGTAAAGACAGATAACATAAAATTTACCACTTAATCATTTTTCAATATACTGTTCAGTGTTGGGCAAAAATCACCACCACCCACCTCCAGAACATTTTCATGATCCCAGACTGAACCTCTGTCCCCATTAAACACTAACTCCCCATTCTCACCTCACCCGCCCCTGGTAACCACCATCTACTTTCTGTGTCTCCAAATTCGACTACTCTAGGTACCTCATATAAGTAGACTAATTCAATAATTGTCTCTTTGTGTCTGGCTTATTTCACTTAGTGTAGTATTTTCAAGGTGAGAGAGCCTGCTTTTACCTCTATGGATTAATGAATTTATGATCTGGGGAGTAGAAGGTAGTAACCTACCACTCTGGAGAGTATTATACGCTCGGCACCCTCTTCCAGGTTACGGGTGCCAAATTCAAACCTAAGCTCTTGTACTCAAATGGAAGGAATAGAGGAATCAAGATACACTTTATTTCCTGGTGTTGGCACTTGACAGGCATAGAATTTCCTTTAATTTGAAATGATCTCATCCTACCTCCCCCCAAAGCAGATAATGGCTGAGAGTGGGAATGAGAGTGGCAAGCGAGGGCTGGGGAAGGGCTGTCACATGGCACAGTGAAGACCGTGGGGACTTTCATGAATTTAGGCTTTTGGAAACAACGAAAAGATCCTTCATTGGGGGAGAAGAGTAGATGAGGTGGAAGCCAGGTAAACAGGTGTAATCGCTGAAAATGGAGTGAGGCATTGCAGGGAGCATGGGTGCTCACACATTAGAGAGGTTGAAGGCACTGCGTTCATCATTTCCAGTTCTTCTGTGAGCACTGGATGAACGCGTGTGCAGTCCTGAGGATCGCTCTGAAACACACTGGTTCAACTCAAAGCTCAGGGTCATTTCAGTGGCCTGAGGTCCGTGTGCTCTGTGAGCCAGGGTAAATCACTAGCACATTTCAGAAAGTCTCAGTTTGGGGGATTTCCTAAAGTAGTACATTGTTTTAAGTCATATAATGGACACAGAATTACCAGTACTTTATCTTGATAAATAAAGACCAACATCCTTACTTAATGATACTTTCTTTTTTTTTTTTAAGATTTTATTTTTATTTATTTTTAGAGAGAGGGGAAGGGAGGGAGACAGAGAGGGGGAGAAACAGTAATGTATGGTTGCCTCTCACATGGCCCTGACGGGGACCTGGCCCGCAACCCAGGCATGTGCCCTGACTGGGAATCGAACCGGGACCCTTTGGTTCCCAGCCCGCGCTCAATCCACTGAATGATATTTTCTTTAATAAAAAAAAACCACAACTCCCCCAGAAACACTCAACTTTCATCAACTCTCATTGTTTCCTACTGGAAAGTATCTTTTAGCGTTCAAAACACTGGAAGAAAATAAATACTTTGAATAAAGATTAGTCAGATCTGTTGAACATACTTAGATTTATGAACAGCTCGCTATGTAGTTCTCATCTTCGCATTTCATCATTTTGGTGAAAAGCCACCAGGAACTGACCTCTGGCTGGGAGTTCATGTCAGCCCCACAGCTGCTGTCTGGGCTCAGCTGTGCCATGTATACACGATTGCATTTGATTTTCACCATCAATCACTTATACGAATGAGGAATCCGGGTGCAATAGATTTAAGAAACTAGCCCAAGGTAGCAATAGTGCTGAGACGGGCCTTCACCCCAGCAGTTAACACTCTCACCTCCTCGAGTCCCTCCCATGTGCTTCTCCAAACCGCTCTTCTATGCAAGAAATTGGTCAAAATGTTATTGACAATGTATGGATGTATTTGTTAAAAAAGAAAAAAGAAGAAAATCATGCCAAGTCCTATACCTTCAGATCATCTAGGTTTGATGGGAGTGGGCCTGGTTTGAGAGAAGAGACACCAGTTTGTCCAGAAAAACTGTTTTTGACAGGAGACAAAGGGGTATTGCTCAGTGGTGTTGAAGAAGGGTTTGGATTTCTGACCATCTGTTCATTTGGTTCCCTGAAAAACAAACAAAATAGAGGCACTTAAAATACAACGATCCCTCACCTGTCGTGGGAGTTATGTTCCAGAGACCCCCGCGATAGGTGAAAATCTGTGAAGTAGCGGTGTTATATTTATTTTATTATTTATATCTATTTTAAGGCTTTATAAACCTTCCCACACTCCTATAAACCTTTCCCAGTGTCTTATTAACCTTTCCCACACTCTTATAAACACTTCATATGCTCTTAACCACTTTCTACACTCTTAAACACTTTCTACACTCTTAAACCTATGGAATTTTAACAAAATCCTGTGTAATTTTACCAGAAAATCCTGTGATATAGTGAAAACTCTGCAGTACAGAATTAGATACATATTTTAAAAAACCCGCGATACAGTGAAGACGCAATAAGTGAACCACAATATAGCGATATAGCGAGGGACAACTGTATAGTCAAATCTATATATATGGGTGTGATATTATGATTTATAAGAAATAACCATATATATTTGGTATTCATATGGTTTCCAGCTTACAGCTCTTAAAACCCTTGAAATGTCCTAAGTGATGAGTGACAAAGGTATCTTCTGTTATACTAATGAGGTGACTTTTGGACTCTAACTAAGGAGGGACGCAGGTTGCCAAGAGACTCTGTCGTGCAGTTACAGGGGTAAAGCTTTTCTTCCCACCCTCCTGACCTCCAGGTCGGGGAGAGGGATTGGCGATTGAATTCACCGATGGCCAATGATTTAATCAGCTGTGACTTTGTCATGGAGCTTCTGTAAAACCCCCAGAGGCTGGGAGTCAGAAAGTTTCTGGGTTGATGAACACTGGAGGTGCTGGGAGAGTGGCCAGCTTGGAGAAGGGATGGAAGCTCCGGGCCCTTTCCTCGTGCCTTGCCCGGTGCATCTCTTGCACCTGGCTGCTTGCTCAGCTATATTCTTTCATAACAAACCAGTAATCCAGTAAGTAAAATGTTTCTCTGAGTTCCATGAGCCTCTCTAGCAAGCTAATCAAACCCAAGGAGGAGGTCGTGGGAATCTCTGATCCATCAGCCCAGGTGACAACTTCTGGACATCTTAATTGGCATCTTAACGGGGTGAGGGTGGCAGTCTTGTGGGACTGAGCCCTTAACCTGTGGAATTTGATGCTATTTCCAGGGAGCTAGTGTCAGAATTAAGCTGAATTGCTGGACACCCAGCTGATGTTGGAGAATCGCTTGGTGATGTGAGGGAAACCTCCCTGACACATTGGAATTGGGTCCCCAGGACCTTTAGGGGAATGCTGTATTTAGCTCAGATCACAGATTGTCTACCAGGATCAGGCAAGTAATAAGTCAGCAGAAGAGGCAGGGTGAGGAAACCCCCGGCAGGTGAGGTGGCAGGTGGCAAAAGAGACTCAAGTTGAGTTTGGGGGAGTCAGGAGGGAGTGGTGGAGACGGGCATGTGGGCGAGGCATATCCACGTATGACTTAGCAGGTGCACTGTCCCTCGGAGGCAGAAGCATGCCCGGGAGACTGTCCTCAGCATAATCGCCCACATCACCTGAGGCTGAACTGGAAGACAGCTGAAACCACTTCCCAGCTTTAGAGTGGAGGACTGACCATTGAAAAGGTGACGTGACGTGGAGGCCACACCATGGAGCTCAGGACTCAGTCTTCTTTTTTTTCTCATTTTATAAGTAATACATCTTTATATTAGAAAATTTGTGGAGGAAAGGAAAAGATTTTAAGTAGTGAAAAAATATTCATAATGTCACTAGCTAGAGATAACTTATTAATATTTTGTGGATTTTCTTTGAGTTTGTATATTTTTAAATTAAATCTATTGGGGTAAGATTGGTTAATAACATTTTATAAATTTCAGGTGTACAACATTAAAATACAAGAAAAAAAGGAAGTCAGTCTTTGAGGTTGTCATTCAGTCACTCAGCTCTGTCGCTTCCTAAAACACAAGTGCTAAGCCGATTTAAGAAATGTAACCTGTGTTGGAATTGCTCACAATTCCAGCATACACCCTTAAATGGTTTCTCCTTTCTGTTCCACAGTTCAGTCTGCAAGTGCTCATACCTCCCCTTTTCCCAAGCGGGCCTCTGATTCAGGGGCATTGATGTACTTGCTCCCTCCCGACCTTACGTTCCTGAAAAGGTGGGCGTGGTTTCTGAAGTCATATCCTACACACACTAGAAGAGGACGTGATGCACTATGGGACTCGCTGGATCCCAAGGCGCTGGCCCAGGATGCCTCGGATGGACAGAAGCCATCCCACCCTCTGTGCGCAGCTCCCACCCCCCACCCTCCCGACTCACTTGAGCGTTGCGTGGTGAACCCCGGGGTAGCTGAGCCGCTGCTGCTGCTGCTGGCTGAGGATCTGGAGCTGCAGGAAGAGCTGCTGCTGCTGGAGCAGCCGAGCGTAGGCCGAGTCCATGGGCGGGGGAGACTTCTCCGCCTTCTGGTCTGGGGGGATGTACTGGTGATATTTCAGCTTCTTCACCTTTGGCTTGGGGTCCTTGGGCTTTTTGTGGCGGTTCTTACTGTCACTCAAGGACTTGGACTGCAAAAGAATAAAGACACGCATGTGCCTCAGGTGGGTATGACTGGCATTATGGGTATATTGCAAGGAGGTTTTGTCTGACCGATGTTCTTGAATCTCAGAAATATAGAACAGCAAAGGCACGATGTGCAATCTCCAGGACAAGCTATCTACTAAACAAACCTGTTGCCAGACGCCCCTTGGGTGGGGAGTCTTGAATCTCAGAAGTAGCTCCTGGAGTGTTTTCTTCCCCGAGTAGAGTGAGATTAAGTCTGGGTTTCAGTGAGAACAGTTTCCTCACCTCTAGCCAGCCGATGGCTTAATAAAGGATGCATTCCGGTCCTTGGATTGACTC